>CM074719.1:13439251-13534251 GCA_037306005.1 Rhinophrynus dorsalis
GGTCCATTGTAGCCAAACAAAAAAGTACCTTTTGTTTAGTAAGGGGTTAATGAAGTCCCAAACAATTTTTTATCTTGCTTCCCAGAAAGTCTCTGCAACCATTCGGATCAAGGTGCCAGTTCTTGCCATTTTATACTGTGAAAACCCTGTGTGTATAAAATTTGACTCTAAACCTGGAGAGCTTAGAGGAAATATACTGCTTGAATACCAGTCTTCCGGGGTGTGTATGTATATATAATATAATATACACAAACTTTTTCTGTAAATAATTTATGACCTAATACTTGTTGTTTTTATTTTTTCCCCATAGCAATTGTTAGGGCCTGGAATTGTTTAACCCCTTAAGGACCCATGACGGTCCTGGACCGCCATGGGTTGTTATCCCCTTAAGGACCCATGATGGTCCAGGCTTGTGCCTGTTCATGTGATCGCCGTAGCAGCGATCACATATACCGAAATTGCAAATGAAAATACAGCAGCTGAGGGTATTAACCCCTTCACTGCTGGTGCTGGAGGCTTGCTATACGCAGGTCAATTTCTGACCTGCAATGATACTTGTGTTTTTAAAAAAGAAAAAAAAAAAAAAAAGATATTTTATTTAAAAAAAAAAAAAAACTCATTAAACAATTTTGGAAGTGTGATTGTTGTGGAGCTATGTAATACACTTATACACACCACCAAATGTCAGGGATAAAAAAAGTGCCAAAATAGGGTGGGAAAAAGGGACATGGGGATTTTCACCCGGGGGGGGACAGTGGCCACATTTTGTAGGTATGACTGACCGGTCATACCTTTCATGCATTCGCCATAAAAATTTAACCCTTTATGCTCAATTGATCCCAAGTGAAAAAACAAAAATGGTGGGGTTTTTCTACCTTTTTTTTTTTTTTTTAAAACCTTTTTTAATTTTAATAAGGTAAATGGTGGGTTATCCATATAACTAGGGTATCAAATGAAAGCCCTATGTGTGCTTAAAAAAAACAGTATATAATTTATGGGGGTGGAATAAAAGCCTAAGAGGGAAAACACTGTTGAACAAAGACATAATCAAAAAGGTCAGAATTGCTCCAGTCCTTAAGGGAAAACACATCAGATTTTTCCCTGTCCTTAAGGGGTTAAACTGATTTGTGGCTTCCGTGATTCCTGCCTTGCAATGTAGGATGACGGATTGGTGGCAATATATTGAGCTGCATAATCATTTGTTTCATATAAATGTCCCCCAAAATATCTATATATATATAAAAGAAGACTTCTGTGTGCCTGGCAAACACACCCAGGGGTGGTATTAAGGAGGACTTACTGTTCCCACTGGGTGATTCAATCATGCAGGGAGTTGGCCCGCCCCCACTATGCAGCCCGCCCACCACTATCAAAGTCAGAAAAAAACAATATGGCTGCCATTTTCTCCAACACCACAGACAAACACACATGCCCCACTCACACACACACACAGACCACCACACACACATATGCCCCACTCACACAGCACCACACAAACACACACAGACCACCACACACACACATGCCCCACTCACACAGCACCAAACAGACATGCTCCCACTTACACACACAGCACCACATACACACACAAAGCCAGAAATAAATATGGCTGACACACACACACACAGTCACTCACCCTGACTCCCAGTGGCCTCAGCAGGACCTGTAGTGCAGCACCAGGGGAACAAAATGGCACTCAAAGGGTTAAGGTAGGCCCTCTGCTGAATTATTTCTTCACTGTCATCATTTGCCATGCAAGACACAGGACAGACAGCCATCAGGTACACACTTAACCCACTGACTGCCACAGGGTTTGTTGATCACGTTTTACCCCCTCAGGGAATGTGTTCAAACCCCTCACACTGTAAACTTGCATTTCCCTCCCACTTCTCCTCCTTCCCCAGCTTATTACTAACACTTTCACACATTTATGTTAAGCCCCGCCCACTGTTAACCCAAATTGCCCCATTGCTCTCTCCACATCAGCACCACATGAGGGACTCCACAAGTAAAAGTTCACAGGTATTACACACACATGCCTCACTCACACAGCACCAAACAACCCATACACACACACACAAAGCCAGAAAGAAATATGGCTGACACACAGTCACTCACCCTGACTCCCAGTGGCCTCAGCAGGACCTGTAGTATAGCCACAGAAGGGTGCTACAGCACCAGGGGAACAAAATGGCACTCCAAGGGTTAAGGTAGGTCCTCATTGCGCAATTATTTCTTCACTGTCATCATTTGCCATGCAAGACTCAGGACAGACAGCCATCAGGTACACACTTAACCCACTGACTGCCACAGGGTTGTGTATCAAGCTTTAGCCCTCAGGGAGTGTGTTCAAACTCCTCACACTGTAAACTTCCCTCCCACTTCTCCTCCTTCCCCACCCTATTACTAACACTTTTACACATTTCTCTTAAGCCCTGCCCCCTACTCGTGATTAAGCCCCGCCCACATTTAACCCAGATTGCCCCATTTGTCTGGCTACATCAGCACCACATCAGTCCCCTCCAGGGACTACACAAGTCAATGTTCCCAGGTATGAACACACTTCCCACTGCTATTTAACTCTCACATGCCTCTCTATACCTTAACTATTTGAGTGCCAGAGGGGTACACAACTCATGCACGCATGTGTTTCTGCTCATATATGTTGCGTGTGTCTGTGTGTGTGTGTGTGTGTACATCTCTGTTACATATGTGTGTCCATGTGTGCATCTCCAGTGTGTCTGTGTGTACATGTCTTTTGCATGTTTCTGCCGCTCACTGTGTGTATGTGCATACCTCCCAACATTTCACATGGCCAAAGAGGGACACGTTAGTTTTAGGTGATATTGTTGGGGGCGTGGCTGGTGGGCAGGGCATTAGTAAGAATTTTTAGGTTATTTCATGACCTATTACTGGCTATTTATGTAACTGAATAAATGATTTAGTGCAAGACCAAAGTATTTTATTTGCACAGACTAATGTATAAACACATATACTGAAGTTTAAAAAAATATGTATATGAGCTTTATTGCTGTAGAGCAAAGTAATACACACCACACAGTCAGGGCTGGTGCAAGGATTTTTGCCACCCTAGGCAAAACCTAATTTTGCTGCCCATTTTGCTCTGCCCCTTGTGCCCCACCCCTTTATACCCCGCCTACTTATACCCAACCTCTTTTCATGATTGTCCTCTCTCTGCCCCCTGGGCCAGTCTGCCCCTGGTCTGGAGATGCCTGTAAGAGATGCCCCCCACCAGCTCCAACTTGCCCCTTATCAGCTTCACTTTGGCCCACCAGCTCCACTTTGTCCCCCATCAACTCCAACTTGCCGCCTCAGCTCCAACTTGCCCCCATCAGCTCCACTTTGACCCCCAGCAGCTCCAATTGCCCCCACCGGCTCCACTTTGCCCCCCAGCAGCTCCACTATGCCCCCAGCAGCTCCAACTTGCCACCATCATCTCCACTTTGCACCCCATCTGCTCTAACGTACCCCCACCGGCTCCACTTTGCCCCCCAGCAGCTCCATTATGCCCCCAGCAGCTCCACTATGCCCCCAGGAGCTCCAACTTGCCACCATCAGCTCCAACTTGCCATCATCAGCTCCACTTTGCCTCCCATCCGCTCCAAATTGCCCCCATCAGCTCCACTTTGCCCACCATCTGCTCTAACGTGCCCCCCCTCAGCTCCACTTTGCCCCCTCAGCTCCAACTTGCCCCCATCCGCTCCACTTTGCCCCCCATCCGCTCCACTTTGCCCCCACCAGCTCCAACTTGCCCCCACCAGCTCCACTATGCCCCCACCAGCTCCACTATGCCCCCTCAGCTACAACTTTCCCCTATCAGTTCCAACTTACCCCCATCGGCTCCACTTTGCCCCCCAGCAGCTCCACTATGCCCCCAGCAGCTCCAACTTGCCCCACCAGCTCCAACTTGCCACAATCAGCTCCACTTTGCCCCCCATCCGCTCCAACTTACCCCCCATCCGCTCTAACTTGCCCCCACCAGCTCCACTTTGCCCCCCTTCAAGCTCCACTTTGCCCCCCTTCAGCTCCACTTTGCCCCCCCCTCAGCTCCACTTTGCCCCCCTCGGCTTCACTTTGCCCCCCTCAGCTTCACTTTGCCCCCCTCAGCTTCACTTTGCCCCCCTCAGCTTCACTTTGCCCCTCCTCAGCTCCACTTTACCCCCTCAGCTCCAAGTTGCCCCCATCAGATCCACTTTGACCCTCATCCGCTCCAACTTACCCCCATCAGCTCCACTTTGCCCCCACCAGCTCCACTATGCCCCCTCAGCTCCAGCTTTCCCCCATCCGCTCCAACTTGCCCCCAGCAGCTCCACTATGCCCCTTCAGTTCCAACTTGCCCCCCATCACATACCTGTAGCTCCCGCGCAGTCTTCTCTTCAGTAATGCAGAGCGAGGCGGGAGATCATGACTCCCAGCGCGCTCTGCATTACTAAAGATCCGACCCAATGACGGAGCGCTGTAGCAACACAGACCTGATTGTGTTGTGCTTCCCGGCGTGGTGTGTGCGGGCGCAGCTCTTCTCCGCTGCATGCCCGCGCCCCCAGTACATGTGCGCCCTAGGCCGACGCCTACCTCGCCTATAGGTGGAGCCGGCCCTGCACACAGTCTGACCTCCTAAAAAGAGGGACAACAGGGTGGGAAAGAGGAACAGAGGGATTTGGCCCTCAAAGAGGGACTGTCCCTCCTAAAGAGGGACACTTGGCATGTATGGTATGTGTCTGCCTGTGTGTTGCATATGTCTGTGTTTATCAGTGTGTCTGCATTTCACACACGTGCGCCCAATGGTCATAACATGACGGGCAACGCCGTCCCACATTGCTAGTCTTTCATGAAAAAAAAAAAAAAAACTTGACAGGGATACATTATGGTACATCCACTTTAACCTTTTGAGTGTCAGAGGGATACTCAGTGCATTGCAGAGCAGTGCATTGTGTACCTTTCTGGCACACAAAAGGTTAATTCCTGGGTTGGCTGTGAATGAAGGATTTTCTGAACAAAAGCACACTGGTGGTGCCCATTCCATGGGGTCAGGATGAGGGGTAGTACTTGGGGTAGTACAGCCCTTTTTAAAATGGGGCCCAGCGTGATGACTAGAGGTATCACTTCAAGTAGAACTAACCTGGCTGCATCAAAATCTGATCACTGGCTTCAGAACCTGATACCAAAAAGACATAGGCCTCTTCAGTAGTATACACTCACTGCATTCTGTTACCTGCCTAGCTACCTGCCCTAAACTACTAACTGCATCATTTCTAAAAAAAGGTCTATCCACCCATGGTTATTAACCTTAACGTATGTAAAACATTTTTTTAATATAGTACGTTTTTTAAAACTACCTGAAGCCTAATTCTGATTCCCCACTAAGTAACTATACACCCAAGCTGTAGAACTAACCCAAACAAATTAAAATTGCAAAAAAAAATAAAAAATAACCCAACCAGTCAGTATTCACATATATGGTAGATGAACCAAACACATTTTGAATGGATTCCACTTGATATTGAATGCCCAAGAAGAAGACTAAAGACAAGATGGGTAGATGTAATTACCACATGTGTTAGTACACAGTGGTAATGTGTTAGTACACAGTGGTGATGTGTTAGTACACAGTGGTAATGTGTTAGTACACAGTGGTAATGTGTTAGTACACAGTGGTAATGTGTTAGTACACAGTGGTAATGTGTTGGTACACAGAGGTAATGTGTTGGTACACAGTGGTAATGTGTTGGTACACAGAGGTAATGTGTTGGTACACAGTGGTAATGTGTTGGTACACAGAGGTAATGTGTTGGTACACAGTGGTAATGTGTTGGTACACAGTGGTAATGTGTTGGTACACAGTGGTAATGTGTTAGTACACAGTGGTAATGTGTTGGTACACAGTGGTAATGTGTTAGTACACAGAGGTAATGTGTTAGTACACAGTGGTAATGTGTTGGTACACAGAGGTAATGTGTTGGTACACAGTGGTAATGTGTTGGTACACAGTGGTAATGTGTTGGTACACAGTGGTAATGTGTTGGTACACAGTGGTAATGTGTTGGTACACAGTGGTAATGTGTTGGTACACAGTGGTAATGTGTTGGTACACAGTGGTAATGTGTTGGTACACAGTGGTAATGTGTTAGTACACAGTGGTAGTGTGTTAGTACACAGTGGTAATGTGTTGGTACACAGTGGTAATGTGTTGGTACACAGTGGTAATGTGTTGGTACACAGAGGTAATGTGTTGGTACACAGTGGTAATGTGTTGGTACACAGTGGTAATGTGTTGGTACACAGAGGTAATGTGTTAGTACACAGTGGTAATGTGTTAGTACACAGTGGTGATGTGTTAGTACACAGTGGTAATGTGTTGGTACACAGAGGTAATGTGTTGGTACACAGTGGTAATGTGTTGGTACACAGTGGTAATGTGTTGGTACACAGAGGTAATGTGTTAGTACACAGTGGTAATGTGTTAGTACACAGTGGTGATGTGTTAGTACACAGTGGTAATGTGTTAGTACACAGTGGTAATGTGTTAGTACACAGTGGTAATGTGTTGGTACACAGTGGTAGTGTGTTGGTACACAGTGGTAATGTGTTGGTACACAGTGGTAATGTGTTAGTACACAGTGGTAATGTGTTGGTACACAGTGGTAGTGTGTTGGTACACAGTGGTAATGTGTTAGTACACAGTGGTAATGTGTTAGTACACAGTGGTAATGTGTTGGTACACAGTGGTAATGTGTTGGTACACAGTGGTAATGTGTTGGTACACAGTGGTAATGTGTTGGTACACAGTGGTAATGTGTTAGTACACAGTGGTAGTGTGTTAGTACACAGTGGTAATGTGTTGGTACACAGTGGTAATGTGTTGGTACACAGTGGTAATGTGTTGGTACACAGTGGTAATGTGTTGGTACACAGTGGTAATGTGTTAGTACACAGTGGTAATGTGTTAGTATACAGTGGTAATGTGTTGGTACACAGTGGTAATGTGTTGGTACACAGTGGTAATGTGTTAGTACACAGTGGTAGTGTGTTGGTACACAGTGGTAATGTGTTAGTACACAGTGGTAATGTGTTAGTACACAGTGGTAATGTGTTGGTACACAGTGGTAATGTGTTGGTATACAGTGGTAACAGAACAGCAGAACTGAAGTTGTTGGAGACTTAGACTGACAACAGCTGAAGATGGTATAAATATATGTATATATATATATTTTTTTTAAATGCTTTATTAAGACATAAGAAAAAAGATACATCAACACCAGAGCCAATAGGATCACGCAGGATCCATTGGAACATCAAAGAATACATCCCAACTAAGTATATCACAAAGTAGCAATACAAACCTTATATATGCATAAAAATATATGTATAATTTTTAACCCCCCCCCCATGCCTAAACCAGTCTGTAACCCCAAACCTTACACTAACTCACATAATCCCTAATTCTGCCTAATTTAACACAAATTCACTAATTAAGTGAATAATTAAATTAATTTAAAAAGAAGAAGGGAACCAAATTAAATTGCAGGAGAAAAAAACCCTACATCTAAATCTAACCCTAAACCTTACACTAATCCATGTATATGCTAAACCTACCTGATCCAACAGAAACTACCTACCCAAACTGCCTATTAGTTTATTTTATTTTTTATTATTTTATTTAAAAGTAAAGGGGGATAAAAAACAGATTGCAACAATTGATCACTGTGATTACCAAGATAAAAGTGGGGAAACTGATTAGAACAAAATCTGGTCCTGGCACGTCTTCACATGTTGAGGTTAAACTTTGGGTTTTTTTTCCTCTTAACCCTGATATCCCAATAGATTGGTGCAAAGACTTTCAATATACTTTAAAATCACAACCTTTGGGGGGTTTTAAGCTACTTTTCTGAACATTTTTCTCTGATAATTTAGTAGCAAAATATAACACTTCATCGACAGTGTAGTTCACCCCAAGAAAATATTAACGATATGCTACTATGGATCCGACGTCCAGTCACACAATCATGAATCAAACCTCAAATCTGTTACTGATCTTCCCTTCTCTGCTTCTTCTTTGTCAGACTGAGCACATTGTATGTTAAGAATTTATTCAGGAATAATACTAGTAAAAAAAAAAAAAAATTAACCACAGAAATGAGAAACAAATGTCATGTAAGTGTGCATTATTTATTAATACATAAAACGCCAACACTTCAGAGGTGCTAATGTGTGTGCATTGTAAGAAATCTCTCACCACTAGTTTGTCAGTGGAACCAGTCCTGAATGCATCTCTGATGCTCTGACGATCATTATTCATGTATTCCCTGAATGTGGTACTGGTTTTCCCCACATAAACCAGGCTGCAGGGACAGAGGATGATGTCTATGACAAACTATGCGGTACAGGATAAGCTTTGCCGAATGCTGATCTATGTATGTGTGTGGATGTTTGAAGCTTTTCCTAGTCACTAGGAATCTGCATGTGCTACAACCACTGCACTTGACACACCCAGGTGAATCTTTATTAAGCCAAGTTCTCTTGTCCGTCCTGGAATAGTGTTCAGGATTCGTTTTTACAAGGAAGTCCTTTAAGTTGGACCCGTTTGTATGAGAACATGGGTTCTCCCTAAAGATTGGTTATAATGTTTTATTCGATGTCAGAATGGGCCAGTTTCTCGTTACTGCAGCCCATATAAATGTACTTTGTGTAGTGAACTTGATTGAAAAACTTAGTTATTAATTTTTTATGCGGTATCAACTACCATCCACTACTACAATGTCCCATGCTTATTATTCCACTCTTACAGTTAAAAACAAATGATTAAATAGATCAGAACTATGAGACAAATTTATGAATTCATAATAGATTAAAATATTACTAATATTACTGCTGGAAAACTCCAGTGTCAGAGAGGTGCCCTATATATATGGAAGAACAATGCGTGGGGTACATCTCTGGCACTAATAGGGTACATTTATTGGCATAATAACAAAATGCTCAGTCCGTTTGCCTCTGGGGCTATTTTTAGGTAGGACAAGAGGACTGGCACTTTATGGTGAGGGTGCATGAACGCTCTCCACTTCACCTCCACATGACCTGAACTCACATTGTGAAGTGAGGGCGCCAGGTCACATGAAGATTTGCGAGTCACTGAAGGAGGAGGGAACGAGGCACAACATAGAGGAGGAGGGGAGGTGACTGACACTCTTGCAATACTGAGCTATACCGCGGCGATGCCACTAGTGACATCATCAGGTATATTTTTAAATATGAATATCTCCTTTACCATGACTATTTAAAAAAATAAATAAATACAAATTAACGCTTTATTGAAGATGAATATTTGTATACAGATAACTTTAATGGTGAGAGTCCACTTTAATAGCACAGTAAGCGAGGCTGTAAGTCAGCACATTGCAACGCCTCATATTTATACATTATATATATCAGACGTACTCTCCATAAGCAAATAAAATGATCATGCATGGTTATTATAACTTAACGTGATAGCAATACATGGATTTACGAAGCTCCACTTCCCTCCCCTTGCGCTGACATCAGCTTTCTAACTTATAGACGGAGATCCTGGCCTGGTTTACAAGCACACATTGTAGACCTTTCCAGTGAAGTACTTCTTTGTAACTAGCGCGATTTCGGCTCTGCTGAAGAACCTCAGGACGGTCTGCAGACCGGGATCGCCGTCTGTAAGTTAGAAAGCTGATGTCAGTGCAAGGGGAGGGAAGGGGAGAGCTTTGTAAACCGATATCTCTCACATCATAAAGGATCGGGAGATCAGAAACGGTGCATTTAATTCATTATTTAATATCTACTGAATCAAATTTCTTTAAATCCAAATTTCATGTGTCTCGGGTCAGTATTTATAATTAAAGAACAGTGAGCGGTATGGCAAACAAGCGCATCACAAAGCATCACATGCTTTATTAAATTACATACCAGAGAGATTATCCTAGTCATAGGCAAATACGAGATATGTGGCAACAGAATCCTGCTCCTATATTATACCCATAAGCTATGGATTAATAATATTGCTGTATCAAGTGGAGTTTTAATGTATTAATACCAGTTTGATAAACCACTGGATCACAGTGCTCCATCTCTAAAATTAACTGAATGTTAATCTTATGCTAGATTTACATTTTTTTAAACTGGTTTTATAATAAATAAGATTATCATTAAACTAAATGAAGGGATATTATTAAATATATTTATAAAAGAAATCATGTTGAAAATGATGTATTCATATTATGTAATAGAAATATCCAACAGCATTATTTTTACAAGAAAACATTAAGATTGCAACCTCTACTACCCAAATTAACAATCTAGACCCCAATGTGTCATTTTGGATGTGCTGCAGTTGTGTTCTAGCAGAAATGTCTGCACACCGATGTCAATTATATTGTACCAGAGGTACTGTTATTTTCCTTAATGACCAGTGGTCCTGGTGTTGAACACTTATTAAGGACCACATATACGAGTCTGACACTGACCTGTCCGGTCTTGAAGCAGTCAGTTTCAAACTCCCATACAGATATCACAAAACTCATGAGGTGCCGGAACTGTCTTGGTTCTTAAGGCATGAACACCAGTGACATGTCAGGACAACCACCGGTCCTTAAGGGGTTAATTACATCTAGGGGAGATTGTCTTACTTTTCCCACATGATCTATGACCTTTTCTGTGCGTGGTCTTGTGGTCATATCAACATATCTTGAGGAACATGGGCACTAAGCAGTACAAAACCCCTGATGGGTTGCAGTTAATATATTTGGAAGTGTGTTGTACATTCCCAAAATGGTCCAGCATTTCTGTTTCCTGTTTCATATGGGAACAGAGTCGGCATGTGCCACAAAGATAGGAGCCTTTAATTCCTTTTTTTTCTTTTCTCATCTTTTTAATATTTCAGATGAGTGGATACTATTTTGTCTTTAATATTTCTGCTCCCCCTGAATCCTGTGGATACTTTTGGACCCAGGACCCTCCTTAAGTCAATGTCCTCCATGACGATGTCCGTGTTTAAGAAGGCAATTATTTTATTTCTTAGGGTCGGGTTAGTTGATAAGGTCAGACAGTCGATTTAAAGGTGACATTTTACATGTTCCCTTTTCACACCAACAACATTTTTAACTTGTCATTAAGACACTCACTATTAGAGTGACATTTCAGTAGTCCATTGGTGCATATCCTAGGACTATGCACACCCCATGGCGACATATTGGACAAAATAATACAGGTACTTCTCATGCAGTCCAGCCATATAGGAGTCCATTCTCCTGGAGCTCACTGCCAGACATTGTGTTGCTCTCGCCCCCTGACCATCCCCATGGAGCTCTGCTGACCAATCAGTGTAAGAACTACAATATGAGAGATCAGCATCCGCCGATGTGTAGACTGGAGGAAGGACTTGGTCTGACAGTACCAATGAAAGTCCTGCTGACATTTCCTTTACACAAGGACTAATCCAGTCTTCTAAAGAGAATTAACTCACTGTATAATATATTAAATTAATTCAAGGAACAGTAACACCTTAATTCACCCTTACTAGCATGCAAGGGGTTAAAAGTCCCATTTAAATCAATATGAACTATTTTCACTCTATGGTACAGATGGTTTGCTCCAGGATTGTACCACTTTTTTTCCTTAGTATATCAGCCTCAGGGCAGGACTGTGTACTGGACATATAGTGACCACTTCATCCATTTCTTCTTGATGTTTGTGGAGGTGACACCTTGTGGAAGCTTGGTATCATTTGGAAGGGCTTTTGAGGTCACCTGTATGTGGTGTTACCCATTTTGTGTTTGGGATGGTGGTTTGTGACTGTTGGGAAGTGCTGGTTGGCACAGCCATGTGCCATGTGTTAGACTGGTACACTGCTCTCACCACCCCATGTGCCCCCCATCGTGCTCTTTATTCCTCCCTCCTAGTTATTTTAGTAACTGAACAGAGGGGACGTGTAAGACACCAGTACAGTAGGAAAGCAATAGGACTAAGATTATGTTTAACTGTTGTTGTGCCAGAGTGCAGTGGTGGGTATCAGTGTGGGACTGACAGTGAGGTGACTGTCTGATGGACTATTATAGTGAATAAAGGACTGGTGAGGAGGCACGTGGGGGTATTTAGGGTATTTATCTTTCATATGAATCTTGGTTACTGTGACGCGTCCCTTCCACTTTGAGGCAAAACTAACTGTGAAGGTGAAGAAATAGATACAATGTGCAGCGCTGGATCAGACCAACCGCACCACTGATTTAACCCTTTATAGGGCCAGAGGGATGAGTAATGTAATTCAAAGCAATGTGATGGACACCCCTATGATCCTTAAGGGATTAAATGGGGAATGTCATTACTTTGCAATTCACTGGAAACTTCTGTGGCATTCAAAGTGTTAATGCCCTATCTAGCAGCAAAGGGGGTTAACAGTTCCATTCACATTCATGAAAAATCTAGGAAACTGCCATCTGTCCCCTGTGGTATAGTTGATTTGCTCTAGAACTGAACCTATTTAATTTTACAGATTACACCTGTGGCCCCTTAAATACACATTTCCTGTCCAGAGATCTGTCTAGTTTATTTATATACAGATTTCCATCCAGGAGTGTCCCTGCAGACTTTTCTGCCTCATGTCCACCTGTCACTAACTGACCAGTCAGCACTGGCCAATCAAGAGGCAGCATTCCAACAGCCAATCAGATGTTGCAGACAAACTTTATATGTCAGAACAGCTCAATTCTACAGCAGATCTCGACTAGCGATTGTGCTGTTCACTTGAGAGTTTATAACCTACACAAATTTGTGAGAAAATGCCTGCTCTGATCAGAACGCTGCTGGCATTATGCTGCATTTCTACAAGCGCTAGAGTGAAAGAACTGCCCAAGATCAAGGGCCACCAGTTCCACTCACAGTGCATATTCAATGCAGTCTGTGCGGTGTGTTGGCGCAGATTTTGGACAAAGGGCTACTGCTGCCTGACCTGTAATACTGTAGTGCACAAGAGATGCCACACATTAGTCCATCACTGTGACAATGAACAATGTCGTATCCCAGTGAGACAGGAAGACCTATGGTCTACACCAGAAGCACCTTCAGAGACGGACCTGCTGCAAAAGGAAGATGTTGCTACAGAATCATCCTACTGTCCGTTGAATAGTCCATTGTCTTTAGAAGACGAAATGTGCTCCAGTATCAACCTCTCCAGTGGTCACCAGTCCTGTTCCAGTACCAACCTCTCCAGTGGTCTCCAGTCCTGTTCCACTACCACCCTCTCCAGTGGTCTCCAGTCCTGCAGCAGATGATCCAGTTGAAGATCTGAATGCCAAATACTTTTCTCAGGACTGGAAGAACCTTGAAGACTTTAACATCATTAAAGAGCTGGGAGAAGGAACACGTTCAAATGTATTGTTGGTCCAATCAAAAGACTACAAGAAGAAGAAGTATGCCGTGAAGGTAATGAAGAAGACTGAAGCCTGTGAGGACAAGGATTTCATCATTACAGAGAAGAGGATTTGGTACAACGCTTACAAGTGCCCGTTCCTCGTTGGCCTTTACTACTGCATACAGACAACTAGCAGCAGGCTATGTTATTTCATGGATTACTTGAGTGGGGGAAACATGCAGAACCACATGCAGAGGTACTGGAAGAGCTGGCTGCCTGAAGACCATGTCAGGTTCTATGCAGCAGAACTAATCAGTGCCATTAAATTCCTTCACAAAAGATCAATAATTCACAGAAACCTGACACTTGAAAACATACTATTAGACAGTGACAGACACCTAAAAGTTTCCGACTATGGCCTGTGTAAGGAAGGCATTAGGACACTGATATATTCCGCGCCTGAAGTGCGTAGCGGAAAAAATTATAGTTTCAGCATGGACTGGTGGGTCCTTGGCATTATCTTATTTCAGCTATCAACAGGTAGATATCCATTCACTACCATTCCACACTTCATAGGTTGTCCCGAGAAAATGAAAGCCATTTTGAAGAGACCACTAAAACTTCCACCATTCCTGTCACCTGAGCTGTCTCTTCTCTTGAAGGGACTGTTGGAGAAGAAGCCCGGGAAGCGCCTTGGAGGGAATTCAGACTTAGGATTTGATGAAATACAACGCCATCCATTTTTCAATGGCATGGACTGGGAGAAGCTGGAAAAGAAACAGATCCAGCCTCTGTACAAGCCTCCTTTGAGTATAACTCTGGAATGGCCACTATGAACAGAAGAATATGAAGATGCAAGTCTGCAATACTTGCCTCGTCAGCTACGTTACTTACAAAAATAAAATTACAGAAAAAAAGAAAAAACTGCTGATTAATTAAAGGAGGTTCCTTTAAAAATTGTGCGTGTGTTATGCATATCAGAGGATGGGGAGTTGTCTTAGGATCAACAGATCTGTTACACAGAACACAGATCATGGCATTTAGTAGAAGACGTTTCTTATTATGGGGATAAAAAGGAAATTAATAGGTCTGTTAAAGGGATAGTATTGCCAAGTTTTAAAAAAAGAGAATCTTGAAGGAATTAAAACATTATTGCAAAATGACTGGGGATATTTAGTTTAAAGTTCCCCCCTCCCTCTCCTTTCCCAGACGTCAGCACTCAAGCTGACTGCAGGGGAATCCGGTCCCGGGACAAGTGGAGGCTCTACAGCAGAGCCGAGATCGCATTATTGTTAAAGTAATCCTTCACTGGAACGGTTTACAAAGTGTGCTTTCAAACCAAACACAAACCAAGCACACTTTGTAGACCATTTGAGAGATGGGACTGGGGGCATTTAGTTTAATTTTTTAATGCCTAGAACAGGGCTTATAATTTTAAGTCCTTTGCTACTAGCCAGACCTGACAAGTTACTCACCACTGCAAGACATTACATACCCACCAGGGCTGAATTTCTACTCGCCAGGGCTAAATTTTCACTCGCCATTGGCTAGTGGCGAGTGGAAATTTTGAGCCCTGGCCTAGAAGATTCGCTTTTTGAAAACTTGGCAATGCCATCCCTTTAAGTTCAAATCTCAAGTAGATAACTGGCACACAATCTCTGAATGAGATAAGCTCATGTGGAGGAGGGGGTTGTATTAACATTTTACAGAACCAGCCTAGAATTTTTCAGATAATGAATTGTTGCTGTCCAGCTACAGACTACAATAGGAAAATGTGAACGTACATAGATATATCTGACTGCAGAATAAAAGATGTGATTTAGTAATTAAACAGATTAAAGGATTAGTAAAGTCTGAGCATAAAGAAGAAAAAAAAACACACACACACACACATATTTTAGGGTATTATACCACTAAGTAACACAAGAGAACTCCCACTACTGGCAGTTGCTTTATTCAGATCTTATTACAGTTCATACTATGGACTGTTACCATCACATTCTATAGAGAACTGTAACTAGTGTCTCAGCTCTGACACAGAAGGTAATACAGTAACTGTCTGGACACCAGGGGATCGATTCTATTACAGGTTCTAAATGTTACCTCCTGTTTTATCAAACATTTTCCCACGGAAGTCTATGGGGGAAACTGGAGATAAAAGCAGAGATAAAATTAGCACCTACAATCTAACCCCAGGTGATCTGGCGGGACAGTAAGGGACACTTTAGAGAGGACATTCATCGGTAGCAGGAAGTTGGGATCAGGTTATGCTCTAAGTTGGGTTATGGGTCTGGGGCTCTGTATTAAGGTTGGGAGGGTCTTAACAGGGGCCTCTTAACAAATAGGTCAAAATCAGTTAATAAAAGAAAACTGACCTCTTTAATTTGTCGCTTGCATCAATGCCTGTGTCTGTTTCACTATGGTTGTGTACAGTGAGTTCTGTTGTGTTTATGGTATTGGGGCGGAGGTAAAGGAAATGGGGGAGGATTCTTAAAATAAGTGGAGTCATGGGCTTTGGGATGGTGAAGAGACTGAACTATAAAACGGATGCCTCAGATCGATTTACAAGGCCTTGAACACAGCCCCATAGGCATTAACTCAGTTCTACAGCAGTTCTTAAGTAGAGATTGTGCTGTGAACTTGAGAGTTTACAACCTACACGGATTTGTGAGAAAATGCCTGGTCTATTCAGAATTCTGCTGGCATTATGTTGCATCTTTACAGGTGCTAGAGTCAAAGAACTGCCCAAGATCAAGAGCCACCAGTTCCCATCACAGCGCATATTCAATGCAGTCTGTGCAGTGTGTTGGCACAGATCTTGGACAAAGGGCTACTGCTGCCTGACCTGTAATACTGTAGTGCACAAGAGATGCCACACATTAGTCCATCACTGCGACAAAGAACAATGCAGTGTCCCAGTGAGACAGGAAGACCTATGGTCTACACCAGAAGCACCTTCAGAGACGGACTTGCTTCAAAAGGAAGATGTCGCTACAGAATCATCCTGTTGTCCGCTGAATAGTCCAATGTCTTTAGAAGACTAATGTGCTCCAGTATCAACCTCTCCAGTGTTCTCCGTTCCTGCAGCAGATGATCCAATTGAAGATCTGAATGCCAAATACTTTTCTCAGGACTGGAAGAACCTTGAAGACTTTAACATCATTAAAGAGCTGGGAGAAGGACCACGTTCAAATGTATTGTTGGTCCAATCAAAAGACTACAAGAAGAAGAAGTATGCAATGAAGATAATGAAGAAGACCAAAGCCTGTGAGGACAAGGATTTCATCATTACCGAGAAGAGGATCTGGTACAAAGCTTATGAGTGCCCGTTCCTTGCTGGCCTGCGCTACTGCATACAGACAACTAGCGGCCGGCTATGTTATTTCATGGATTACTTGAGTGGGGAAAACATGCAGAACCACTTGCAGAGGTACTGGAATAGCTGACTTTCTGAAGACCATGTCAGGTTCTATGCAGCAGAACTGGCCAATGCCATTAACTTCCTTCACAAAAGATCAATAATTCACTGAAACCTGACACTTGAAAACCTTTTATTAGACCGTGATGGACACCTAAAAGTTTCCGACTATGGCCTGTTTAAAGAAGGCATTGGGACCCTGACGTATGCCACGCCTGAAGTGCTTAACGGAAAAAAAGATGGTTTCAGCATGGATTGGTGGGCGCTTGGCATTATCTTATTTCAGCTATCAACACGTAGATATCCATTCACTACCACACCTCATAGGTTGTCCCAAGAAAATGAAAGCCATTTTGAAGAGACCACTAAAACTTCCACCATTCCTGTCATCTGAGCTGTCTCTTCTCTTGAAGGGACTGTTGGAGAAGAAGCCTGGGAAGCGCTTTGGAGGGAATTCAGACTTTGGATTTGATGAAATACAACGCCATCCATTTTTCAATGGCATGGACTGGGAGAAGCTGGAAAAGAAACAGATCCAGCCTCCATACAAACCTCCAGTGAAGATATCTTTGGAATGGCCACTATGAACAGAAGAATATGAAGACACAAGTCTGCAGTACTTGCAACATCTGTTTGTAGAACTTGACCAAGTTAAACCATCTTAAAGATCTGGTCCTTCTTTGTCTTCTTTACTGAAAACTTACAACTTTGCACTCCAATACTCCACACCAGTGAGCTAAGAACGAGAGGTCAGCCATTAAGACAAGAGGAAAGATACCATTTAGAGTCAGGAAGGAATTTTTTTTTTACCCACTTGGGGCTAAATTGGAAAAGGCTTCAGTGTTTTTTTTTTTTTTTTGCTTTCCTCTGTATCAACAGGGGTGTTTTGGCAGGGGCTGGACTTTTTTCAGCCTCATCAGCTTCCACATCAGTAATAGTTCACAACCCTTCCCTTGTGATTGATTGAGGGCTGTTACTGTATAGGAAAGCACAGGGAGATCCCAACTTTGCCAACCTCAATGGTAACTGTAGTTGAGACTGTGAACTCCAACAGTACAGACTACTATCAGAGTTTAGTTAATGTGGTGAAGTGCCACATTAACATATCAACACACCCTTGTATAGGAAACTGTTTCATTATCCTCCATATGGAAATGAGTGATTATGCTTCATTTCCATATGGTAATAGGCCATTGTCGGTGTGATGAGTGAAAATTTGTAAACCTGTCAGTTGGATGTCAATGTGGGCAGATTTTTGTCGGACTGATGGTGATGTGATGGCGAAGACACACTAGTGCATACTGTCGTGCTTTCAACACAACTCAAACGAGACATTGATATTTTCAGCCCTCTTTGAACTTTAGTGAATATAGGCCCGTGTCCCTCTTGCACTTTGTGAATCTCTGGGTATTGTCCCCTTGTAGCTGTGTCCTCTTTCACCTGCTCCCTCTTAATATGCACTCTCTCTCTCCACTGTTCTTATTAATTCTGTGTTAATGGTGCCAAGGTAGTCTTTAAAACGTATACAATTGTGACCACATGCGCGGGGCACAGATGTATTAATATAATTCCACAATATTAAGGGCATGAGGGGGAAATTCCCACAGGAGCGTTATTGAACATTTTTTTGAATACATATTTTGTTTTTTTTTTGTTTAAATTCACTGGAAACCCCAACTACACCCAATACATATGCTCGATATCTTAGCAGAATGTGGTTATATTAATGATGTGCTGTATTTAGTTTTCACCTCCACAAAATAAACAATAGCAGTTATCAGCCTAGATAAGATTATCCTGAGAGCAACCCACCCATAACAACCATGGGACATAAAAACCTAAGGGTAGCAATATGTCCCTGTTCATTTGAGGACTACAGCAGAGTTCAGATACAAAAAAGTAACTGTTGTATGAAACAAATTAAGGGATTTTTCAGAGGGAGTTCACCTGTAAATCATTTGGGATTTGGAGTTTTTCCCTGTAGCTCAGATTTCTCCCTCCCCCACCCCCTGACGCAATCATTTTCATTTAAATAAAGGGCTTGTAGAATTCTGGGCTTGTAAAACTGGATGCCTATGGGAGCTGTGTTCAAGGCCCTGTGGATTGACTGGAGGCATCGGTTTCATAGTTTAGTCTCATCAGTCCCAAATCCCTTGACTCCTCTTATTTTAAGAATCTTCCTCCTTTTCATTCACCCCTGTCCCTATACTATAACCCCAACAGAAGCCACTGTACACAAACATAGTGAAATAGACAGACAGTGATGCAAGCAGCAAATTAAAGCGGCCCTTTTTTTCTTTTTTCTATTAACTGGTTTTGACCTATTTAAGGGACCCCTGTTAAAGAGGGAGTAATGTTTCGTAATAAAAGCAACTCTAATTAATCATCATAGTATTTGGGCCATGGAGAGTGTCATTTTAATTCTGTCAGAGTTGTAGTTCAAGAGTAATTGATAATGTATCTCCCTCCCGCCCCTTTTACTGATGTAACACTGCTCAGCCAGATCAGAAGGGAGGTGTCCAGGTAGACTGCAGAGAGGGACAATCTTCAATTAAGATAAGGGAAAAAGCTGTAATTGTTCTCACAGTAAGAAGATTGACCCTTGATGTGAGCTGTCTGGTCTATGGAATGGACTCCACATCTGAGGGGAGGTGTTTTACACTAGGTAAAAGGGGCGGGAGAGGATACTTTATCAATTACTCCTGAACTAGAACTCTGACAGTAATGAAACAACACTCTCTATGGCTCAAATACTATGAAGATTAATTAGGGCTGCTGTTTTTGTGAAACATTACTATCCCTTTAAAGCTATTATATTTTTTTATGTTTAATTGTATCCATTTTTTTAGATATATCTTTCATTTCTATCTACAGTAGTAGAGTGTGGAGATATCTGGATGTTCTGCACTGCTGTTAGAGGTAGATTATTATTAATGCTATATGGAATAGATTTTAAATTGGTTCTTTTTCTAATATTTTGGCAATAAACTTAAAATATTATGGAGTTAAGCTTTTATTGGTTTGTGTGGGAAGATCAACACTCAGCTCAAAAAAAAAATATATTACCAGGTTAAGAGTTAGTTTCCTACAGGAATAATTGTAATGTAATACATTAGAGCGCATAAGGTTTCACAGATCTCTGACAGGGGAATCTTAAAGGGAAAGTGTCTTCATTCCAGAGTCATGTGTTCCAACCAAGTGTGTGGTTATTATAATACTCTACACAAGCGGATATCAGGAGTCAAACACAAAACACTGCTGTGTAATCTGCTGGCCAGGAGGAATATTCCAGGGGAGATTATGTAACAGGCAGCAGAGTAACAGCTGATCTGATCTCTGTTCTCTCCTGATGGACATTTAACCCTTTCAGTGCCAGATGAATGAACAATACTTCTGGCCCTCAAAAGGTTAAGAGCCAACACACACAAAATTAAGTGGTGGAAATAACTAAATTTCACTAATTCTCATCTAGAATATGTAGTAATTTTTCACGTGTTACTGTGATGATTTACTTTGCACCAAAAGAATCCAATGTAAATGAACATAATCCAGTAGTACACAATGGTTCAGATGGTTTATTTGTGTTTATTTATTTATATTTAACTACAGGGAGAAAGGGTCAGAGCTATTCAAACTAGGTCCCGAAGTCCTGCCTTATAGTGACATTTGTCCCTTTAAACACTGACAGTTTGGGTCCCTGACGGCCTTATAAGAGAATTACTGGCCCTTTAAACCTTGGTGGTGTACTCCATTGCTTGGAAAAATGGGGTGTGATTTTGAAGGACCCAGTGATTACCTTACTCCTAAACACCAGCGGCTGTCATTTTGTTATCATGTTAGAGACATGCCAGGACAGTCACACAGTTCCATTGTTTAAGAATGGTGACAGTCCTGGCATATCATAAGTTAATCATTGTAGCACAACTCATGACATACCGGGGTCATTGTTGAGAGGCTGTAACTGAGTGCTCCAGGACTGGAACAGTCCACTTCAGTCTCTCTCCAGTGGATCTGAACACACGTACCCTCTGCTACAGTGATCACATGTGCAGGTGAAGACACATGACAAAGGCAATGTACGTATACACTGTCTGTGTTATTGTTCTCTGCCTTTCCTTCACTGTGATAGTGAGGAGGAGGGAACAGAGCACTCAGTGCCTCAAATGGCCAAAGAGGGGTTACTTTTCATGTACTGGGAGCAAGACTGGGGGGGAGGGGGAGTAGAGTTCTTAAAAAAATAATTTAAAGCATGACCAACATATTTTATTTAGACAGACTAATTTACAAATGCATAGTGAAGTTTATGAAAAAATGTAACCCCTTAACGACCGCCTGATACATGGGAGGGCAGTTGTTAAGGACCACTGGGTATTTTATTTTTTTCACTAATGGATTCCAGGGAGGCCGAGCAGCCTGCAGTCATAGGTCCTGAAGGGGTTAAAGTGAGTTGTATTGCTGTGGAGCAATGAGATACACTTCTGTTCACACCGCATAGTCTGATTGCCTAAAAGAGGGACATAGGGGTTTTCCTCTCAAAAGGAAAGTACCCACTATAAAGGGACACTTGGGAGGTATGTACAAATATTCATACAATTAATACAGTACCTGTTAAAAATGCACAAATCACTAAAGACAAACCTATAAACATGTGTTTTATTATTTATCAGCTTTTTATAGTATCAAAATTGATTATATAGCTATATATGTGGCATTAAAATAAAGCCCTACTTATTTTTATAAAGATGTATATAATTGGTATGAGTGTACTAAATGAATTAAAAGGAAAATATAATCTTAATAGTCATGATCATCTAGAGAAAAAGGAAAATCAACTCCCAAAAATAATGTATCTAGTAAATGTGCAGATCTATAAATCTGCAGCAATAGCAAATCTACCCCCCACTTAAGGGCTAAAGGCTAAAACGGAAAAAATAAAAGGTTGAATTTGCAGCACCTATATATAAACCATTGGAGGAGAGAATTAAATCGGAATGAAAACCAAGGGGACAAGTGTTCAACTCATTAAAAATAAAATTATAACAAATACAACATATATGTCACCTGTGTAATACACTGGATAAACACTAAGACAAAAATTCAACACTTGAGATCTAGTCAGACAATGGTAAAATCCTGCACCAACAGACATATGTGTGAAGGGAATAAAACCAAAGACCATCACTATATACAAGTGGATATAAAACAAGCACAAACCTTGCGGTAGCTGTCCGTGGATCAACTACACAGGATCAATCTCACAGGGAGACCCCCAGTTGTTTGGTTACATAGTGGACAATACACTGTTTCACAAGGGTTAATACTAATCTTTTTTTAGATTGGGTACAATGGGAGTACAGACAAGAGTACTTATTCTGGGCCTCCCACCATGCATTGGGTGGGAAGTCATGCTGGTTATGGTCAGGTAGGACTAGACGAGAAACAGATAAAGATCAGCTTGTATGGTTAGCGGTTTTTACCATGGGAACAGATGGAGGAGAAGTTCAAAGTGGCAAAGTGGGGGAGCCCAGACATTGTTATGGATGCAGGAGGCAAGGACCTCACATCCATCTCATTGGTTGGTCTGATAAGAATCATTGAAGTAACATGCCAGATAATAAAGTCAGTTTGTCCACAAGTAAAGCTGATAGGCTGAGCTGGAGGGTGTTGAGGTGGCCCTGTGCCATAGAAGCAGCTAGAAAAAAGTAAATTTTACTGTCACACGGTTTATCACTTTTCTACAGGGGTGCACCATCAGGCATAGAGATCACCAATAGGGATACAGATGTGTGCACATGTCATGAAAAGGCCTAGAAATCTTTAACACGGATATATGAACAACCTGAGAATCTCACATAGGATTATGGGTATGCTTAGATGGTTCCCCTTAGGAGTCCCCATTGTGGGTGGCGGCTTCCAGATCCAGAAAGTACATCTTAGCTAGAAAGGTTACTGTGTGGGTGAGGCAATGGCCCGGCAGTTAGGACACCCTGAGGGTGGGCTAAAGCCACGTAAACACTGAGGTAAGGAGGAGAACCTGGCCTAGCCTTGATGGATCAGCTATGTCTAACTAGTCTCCTCAGAGATTTGAGGTAGCCACTGCTTGGGGGTAGGGAATGCATTTTACAGCAGTGTTGCCTGAAAGTTCTTCATACATTCATCGGTAGCAGGAAGTTGGGATCGGGTTATGCTCTAACTTGGTTTATGGGTCTGGGGCTCCGTATTAAGGTTGGGAGGGTCTTAACAGGGGCCTCTTAACAAATAGGTCAAAATCAGTTAATAAAAGAAAACTGACCTCTTTAATTTATCGCTTGTATCAATGCCTGTGTCTGTAAGTTGAGTCATGGACTTTGGGACGGTGAAGAGACTGAACTATGAAACGGATGCCTCAGATCAATTTACAAGGCCTTGAACACAGCCCCATAGGCATCAACTCAGTTCTACAGCAGATCTCAAGTAGCAATTGTGCTGTCAACTTCAGAGTTTACAACCTACACGGATTTGTGAGAAAATGCCTGCTCTCGTCAGAACGCTGCTGGCATTATGCTGCATCTCTACAAGCGCTAGAGTCAAAGAACTGCCCAAGATCAATAGCCACCAGTTGAAGTCACAGATCATATTCAATACAGTCTGTGCTGTGTGTTGGCGCAGATTTTGGACATAGGGATACTGCTGCCTGATCTGTAATACTGTAGTGCACAAGAGATGCCACACATTAGTCCATCACTGTGACAAAGAACAATGCCGTGTCCCAGTGAGACAGGAAGACCTATGGTCAACACCAGAAGCACCTTCAGAGTGGACATGCTGCAAAAGGAAGATGTTGCTACAGAATCATCCTATTGTCCTCTGAATAGTCCAGTGTCTTTAGAAGATGAATGTGCTCCAGTATCAACCTCTCCAGTGGTCTCCAGTCCTGTAGCAGATGATCCAGTTGAAGATCTGAATGCCAAATACTTTTCTCAGGACTGGAAGAACCATGAAGACTTTAACATCATTAAAGAGCTGGGAGAAGGAGCACGTTCAAATGTTTTGCTGGTCCAATCAAAAGACTACAAGAAGAAGAAGTATGCAATGAAGGTAATGAAGAAGACATAAGCCTGTGAGGATAAGGATTTCATCATTACCGAGAAGAGGGTTCGGTACAAAGCTTGTGAGTGCTCGTTCCTCATTGGCCTGCACTACTGCATACAGACAACCAGGGCCGGTGCTACCATTAAGGCAGGACAGACAGCTGCCTTAGGGCACCGCAACGGAGGGGCACTGAAAAGGGGGAAGCTGGGAATTTTTTAAATTATATATATATCTGCCGCGAGGGAGCGCTGATTTACAGTACCAAGCGCTCCCTCGCGGAGTCTATGTGAACGCAGAGCGACCCAGGCTCTGTAGTAATAAGCTGGGAGATGACATCATCTCTCAGTGCTCTGCATTACTGAGAACAGCGCGCGGGAGCTTCAGCTCTGTGCCAAAGGAGGTACAGAGCTCTCTTATGTCACGCCGCTAGACCACCAGGGATTCAAGGTAGGATCAAGAGGCATGTGGAGATGAAGGGGGCATCGTGGAGATGAAGGGGCATTATGGAAGGGGCAATGTGGAGATGAAGGGCATTGTGGAGGGGGCAGTGTGGAGATGAATGGGGCATTATGGAGATGAAGGGGCATTATGGAAGGGGCATTGTGGAGATGAAGGGGCAATGTGGAGATGAAGGGGCATTGTGGAAGGGGCAGTGTGGAGATGAATGGGGCAATGTGGAGATGAAGGGGCATTATGGAAGGGGCAATGTGGAGATGAAGAGGCAATGTGGAAGGGGCATTGTGGAAGGGGCAATGTGGAGATGAAGGGCATTGTGAAGGGGGCAGTGTGGAGATGAATGGGGCATTGTGGAGATGAAGGGGCATTATGGAAGGGGCAATGTGGAGATGAAGAGGCAATGTGGAAGGGGCATTGTGGAGATGAAGGGGCATTGTGGAGATGATTGGGCATTATGGAAGGGGCATTGTGGAAGGGGCATTGTGGAAGGGGCAATGTGAAGATGAAGGGCATTGTGGAGGGGGCAGTGTGGAGATGAATGGGGCAGTGTGGAGATGAAGGGGCATTATGGAAGGGGTAATGTGGAGATGAAGAGGCAATATGGAAGGGGCATTTTGGAGATGAAGGGACAATGTGGAGATGAAGGAGCATTATGGAAGGGGCAATGTGGAGATGAAGGGCATTGTGGAGGGGGCAGTGTGGAGATGAAGGGCATTGTGGAGGGGGCAGTGTGGAGATAAAGGGGCATTATGAAAGGGGCAAAGCAGAGATGAAGGACATTTGTGGAAGGGGCATTGTGGAGATGAAGGGGCAATGTGGAGATGAAGGGGCATTGTGGAGATGAGGGGGCATTGTGGAGATTGGAGATGAGGGGGGGCATTGTGGAGATGAAGGGGGCATTGTGGAGGCAATGTGGAGATGTGGACATGAAGGGAGCATTGTGTAAGGGGAAATGTGGAGGTGGGGAGAGTGTGAAGGTGAATATGTGGGCAGGGGTAGGGGATTGTGGCAAGGTCTGGGGGGGCAGGTGGATTGTGTCTGGGTCGGGGGGGCATCAAAACGCACCTTCGCCTGTGTATACAAAAATCCTTGCACCGGCCCTTCGTATCGCTATGTGCATAATGATTTGGGGGCGCTTTAATTTTAAGTAAAAGTTCATCTTTAATACATAAGAGAGATTTTAATGATTCAAATGTCTACTTTGGAGGAGAATAATAATGTTTTGAAAAGCGTAGCCATCTCAAAAAGCAAGCTCCACCCCAGCAAATGAACAACACATTTAAATAGAATTATTTTTAAGCATTAATATTTCTTTAATCCTATGAGTGCCACAAAAGTATACAACGCATTGCGTACCTCTCTGCCACTCAAAGGGTCAAGTTCTTGGTAGTTATTTCTTACTAGTTGAAAAGCCCATTTACATGGGCCACAGTGACACCCATCAACCGGCCGGATCCTGTGTTGTCAGTGGCCTCGCTGCAGTCATGCGCAGTAGAGACTCCCTGTACCTCAGCTTATACAGAGCGGGGCAATCTGAATTCACACCGTAGTCCTCTCTGCACCCCTTCCTGGGACCAACGGTCCTAGTGTGCGCAGAGAGGACTAGGGTTTGAATTCGGAGCACCCTGCTCTGTATCAGTGAGGTGCAGGCAGTGTCTACTGTGCATGAGTACAGCGCACACAGCCGTCTCTACTGAGCATGAGGGCTTCTGACAAACATCCTTAGTGAATTATTATATAGGATTATCAACAGAATGAATGTTATTATATAAAGGAAAGTGACTACTGTAATGTGAAAATGCCTGGTCACTGCAAGCTTCTTCTGTGCCAATGATACGTAATACGTTGCAATCATTAATTTCACTGCGAGCTGATTCGATCGTTCAGAGTTTAACCCTTTGAGTGCCAGGGTGCGTCCAGTTCATTGCTTTGCAATGCGTTTGACACTCATCTGGCATTCAGAGGTTTAAGGTGTATTGTGTGATAAATGCCTCAGTAAAGTGAAACGATCAGACCCCTCTCTGGCCCTTTAAGAGTTAAGGTTTAACAGTAAAGGAGGCACTTATTATGAAAACACATGCTATGGGTCCTATGTTAACCCTTGAGTGTCAGAGGCATTGCGCATTGCTTTGCAATGCGTTGCGTACCCCTCTGGCACTCAAAGGGTTAAAGGAACACCAGAGTAATTCTGGGGCAAACCAACTGCACCAGGAGGGAAGGGGTCACAAATCCAATTGATTTAACCGAGCATTAACCTCCTTGAGAGAGATCTCCAACATGTTGCGAAGCATTGCATTGGACACCCTTATAGCACTGAAGGAGTTAAAAGCCCAATGCAATTCCATGGGGATTTGGGAATTTTTACTTGTCCATTTCAGTGCATTTGGCCAGCTGTCTAGATCAAGCACATACCATTTGCTGGGAGATACTTCAGTCCAAAGATATTACAGGGGAAACTTTTTTTTTTTTTTTTGAGAGTCTGAGTGCAACTTTTTGAGAAAATTGCATTTTATGCGGATGCTCCATTTATAATGTAACTCATTATTGGAGGGCAAAAGAGTACATTTTTTGCTCCCTGACACAAATATATTCTACGAGGGGTGTAACTGGGGCCTACTGGTCCCTGTGGACAATGAGCCTCCTTGGATACTAGGCTCCAATCGCAACTGTACGCTCTCCACCCCTTGTAGTTACACCTCTGATTCAAAAGGATTCATAGATGGGGCTACACTTGGGTGTATTATTATGAGTGGATCAGGGTTCTCCACATAAGAAAGGTGGGTCTAGATGTCTGTGTAATATTATGAATGGAGAGGGGTTTTCCTCACTTGACAAGATGGGACTAGATTTCTATGTATTAATATGATGGAGCCGGGTTCTCCACACACAAGAAGATGGAGCCAGACTTGGATGCATTTTTATGAAAGGAGATAGGTTCTATACACGAGAAGATGGGGCTAGACTTTTCTGTATTATTATGAAGGTATCTGGGTTCCCAAAACACAACAAGATGGAACTAGTTCCTATGTATTACTATGATGGAGCCGGGTGCTCCTCACACAACAAGATGGGGCTAGACTTCCATGTATTATTACAAAAGGAGCCAGTATATCCACATATACCACCATGGGCCTAGACTTCTATATATTATCATAAATGGAGCCAGGTTCTCCACTCACAATCGAATGGGGCTAGAGTTCAATCTATTATTACAAAAGGAGCCATGTTATCCACACACAACACCATGGGACTAGACTTCTATATATTATCATAAATGGAGCCACACAGGTGGGGCTAGACTTCTATGTATTATTATTATTATTATGAAGGGAGCCGGGTTTTCCACACACAACAAGATGGGGCTAGATTCTATGATTATGAATGGATCGAGGTTCTCCACACAAGAAATGTGGGGCTAGATGTCTATGTATTATTATAAATGGAGCAGGATCTCCACATTTGATAAGACAGAGGATGTAATATTATGAATGGAGCTGGGTTCAACATGCAACAAGCAGGGGGTAGACTTTTATGTATTATTATGAATGGATCTGGGCTACCCACACGAAAGTTGGGGTTAGACTTGAATATATTATTATGAATGGAGCTGGATTCTCCACATACGCACAAGATGGGGCTAGACTTGTATATATTATTATGAATGGAGCTGGGTTCTACACACACTAAGATTTGGCTAGTCCTGGATGTATTATTATGAATTGAGCCAGGTTCTCCAGACACAACAAGATGGGGCTAGACTTGTATGTATTATTATGGATGGAGCCAGTTCTCAACACATGACAAGACAGGACTACATTTCTATGTATTATTATAATGGGGCCAGGTTCTCCACACAGAACAAGATGGGGCTAGACCTCTATATATTATTATAAATGGAGCTAGGTTCTTCACACATGACAAGATTGGACTAGACTTCTATGTCTTATGAATGGAGCCAGGTTCTCCACACACACACAAGATGGGACTAGACTTCTATGTATTATTATAAATATAGCCAGGTTCTCCACACAAAAGATGGAGTTAGACCTCTGTGTATTATTATAAACAGAGCCAGGTTCTCCACACATGACAAGATGGGACTAGACTTCTATGTATGTATTATGAAAGGAGATAGGCTCTCCACACAAAAGATGAGGCTAGAATTGGATGTATTATTATGAATAGAGCAGGTTCTCCACACACAACAAGATGGGGCTAGATTTCTATGTATTATTATGATCAAGCTGGAGGCTCCACACACACCAAGATGGGGCTAGACTTCTACGTATTATTATAAAAGGAGCCAGGTTCTCCACACACAACAAGATGGAGCTAGACTTCTATGTATTATTATGAATGAAGTGGGGTTCTCCACACATGACAAGTTGGGACTAGACATCTATGTATTATTATGAATGGAGCTGGGTTCTCCACTCACAACAAGTAGGGTCTAGACATCTATGTATTATTATGAATGGATCCGGGTTCTCCATAAGCAACAAGAAGGGGCTACACTTCAAGGTATTACTATGAATGTAGCTGGGTTCTCCACAAATGACAAGATGGGGCAAGACTTGATGCATTATTATGAAAGGAGTTGGGTTCTACACACGACAATGCGGAGCTAGACTTTTATTTATTATTATGAATGGATCTGGGCTCCCCACACACACACAAAGATGGGGCTAGACTTATATGTGTTACTAGCAACATGGGACGGCGTTGCCCGTCATGTTATGACCATTGGGCGCACGTGTTTGAAATGCAGACACACTGATAAACACAGACATATGCAGCATACAGGCAGACACATACCATACATCCCAAGTGTCCCTCTTTAGGAGGGATAGTCCCTCTTTGAGGGCCAAATCCCTCTGTCCCTCTTTCCCACCCTGTTGTCCCTCTTTTTAGGAGGTCAGACTGTGTGCAGGGCCGGCTCCACCTATAGGCGAGGTAGGCGCCGGCCTAGGGCGCACACGTACTGGGGGCGCGGGCATGCAGCGGAGAAGAGCTGCGCCCACACATCACGCCAGGAACCACAACACAGTCAGGCCTGTGTTGCTACAGCACTCCCTCATCTGGTCGGATCTTTAGTAATGCAGAGCGCGCTGGGAGTCATGATCTCCAGCCGCGCTCTGCATTACTGAAGAGAAGACTGCGCGGGAGATACAGGTATGTGATGGGGGGCAAGTTGGAGCTGAGTGGGCATAGTGGAGCTGAGGGGGCAAGTTGGAGCAGATGTGGGGCAAAGTGGAGATGATGGGGGCAAGTTGGAGCTGTTAGGGGAAAGCTGGAGCTGAGGGGGCATAGTGGAGCTGGTGGTGGCAAGTTGGAGATGATGGGGGCAAGTTGGAGCTGATGAGGGTCAAAGTGGAGCTGATGAGGGTTAAAGTGGAGCTGAGGGGGGGCAAGTTGGAGCTGAGGGGGGGCAAGTGGAGCTAAGGGGGGGCAAGTGGAGCTGAGGGGGGGCAAAGTGGAGCTGGTAGGGCAAGTTGGAGCGGATGGGGGGGCAAGTTGGAGCGGATGGGGGCAAGTTGGAGCTGCTGGGGGCATAGTGGAGCTGATAGTGGAAAGTTGGAGCTGAGAGGGCATAGTGGAGCTGGTGGGGGCAAGTTGGAGCGGATGGGTGCAAGTTGGAGCGGATGGGGGGCAAAGTGGAGCTGATGGGGGTAAGTTGGAGAGGATGGGGGCAAAGTGGAGCTGATGGGGGTAAGTTGGAGCTGAGGGGGTAAAGTGAAGCTGAGGGGGCAAAATGGAGCTGGTGGGGGCACGTTGGAGCTGATGGGGGCAAGTTGGAGTTGATAGGGGCAAAGTGGAGCTGGTGGGCCAAAGTGAAGCTGATAAGGGGCAAGTTGGAGCTGGTGGGGGGCATCTCTTACAGGCATCTCCAGAACAGGGGCAGAGTGGCTCAGGGGGCAGAGAGAGGACAATCATGAAAAGAGGTTGGGTATAAGTAGGCAGGGTATAAAGGGGTGGGACACAAGGGGCGGAGCGAAATGGGCGGCAAAATTAGGTTTTGCCTAGGGTGGCAAAAATCCTTGCACCAGCCCTGACTGTGTGGTGTGTATTACTTTGCTCTCCGGCAATAAACTTCAGTATATGTGTGTATACATTAGTCTGTGCAAATAAAATACTTTGGTCTTGAACTAAATCATTTATTCAGTTACATAAATAGCCAGTAATAGGTCATGAAATAACCTACGAATTCTTAATGCCCCGCCCACCAGCCACACCCCCAATAATATCACCTAAAACTAACGTGTCCCTCTTTGGCCCTGTGAAATGTTGGGAGGTATGCACATACACACAGTGAGCGGCAGAAACATGCAAAAGACACGCACACACACACACAGACACACTGGAGATGCACATATGGACACACATATGTAACAGAGATGTACACACACAGACACGCAACATATATGAGCAGAAACACATGTGCTCATGAGTTGTGTACCCCTCTGGCACTCAAAGGGTTAAGGTATAGAGAGGCATGTCAGAGTTAAATAGCAGTGGGAAGTGTGTTCATACCTGGGAACACTGACTTGTGAAGTCCCTAGAGGGGACTGATGTGGTGCTGATGTGGAGAGACAAATGGGGCAATCTGGGTTAAAAGTGGGTGGGGCTTAATCGCGAGTAGGGGACGGGGCTTAACATAAATGTGGAAAAAGTGTTAGTAATAGGCTGGGGAAGGAGGAGAAGTGGGAGGGGAATGCAAGTTTACAGTGTGAGGGGTTTGAACACACTCCATGAGGGGTAAAACTTGATACAGAACCCTGTGGCAGTCAGTGGGTTAAGTGTGAATCTGATGGCTGTCTGTCCTGTGTCTTGCATGGCAAATGATGACAGTGAAGAAATAATTCAGCAATGAGGGCCTACCTTAACCCTTTGAGTGCCATTTTGTTCCCCTGCTGATGCAGCACCATTCAGTGGCTTTACTACAGGTCCTGCTGAGGCCACTGGGAGTCAAGGTGAGTGACTGTGTGTCAGCCATCTTTCTTTCTGGCTTTGTGTGTGTGTATGGGTGTTTGGTGCTGTGTGAGTGAGGCATGTATGTGTTATACCTGGGAATTTTTACTTGTGGAGTCCCTCATGTGGTGCTGATGTGGAGAGAGCAATCTGGGTTAAAAGGGGGCGGGGCTTAATCGTGAGTAGGGGGCGGGGCTTAACATAAATATGGAAAAGTGTTAGTAATAGGCTGGGGAAGGAGGAGAAGTGTGAGAGAAATGCAAGTTTACAGTGTGAGGAGTTTGAACACACTCCCTGAGGGGTAAAACTTGATACACAACCCTGTGGCAGTCAGTGGGTTAAGTGTGAATCTGATAGCTGTCTGTCCTGTGTCTTGCATGGCAAATGATGACAGTGAAGAAATAATTGAGCAATGAGGACCTACCTTAACCCTTTGAGTGCAATTTTGTTCCTCTGGTGCTGCACTACAGGTCCTGCTGAGGCCTCTGGGAGTCAGGGTTAGTGACTGTGTGTGTGTGTCAGCCATATGTATTTCTGGCTTTGTGTGTGTATGTGGTGCTGTGTGTGTGAGTATGGCATGTGTGTGTGTGTGTGTGTGGTGCTGTGTGAGTGGGGCATGTGTTTGTGTGGTGCTGTGTGAGTGGGGAATGTGTGTGTGTTTGTGTGGTGCTGTGTGAGTGGGGCATGTGTGTTTGTCTGTGGTGTAGGAGCAAGTGGCGGCCATATTGTTTTTTTCTGACTTTGATAGTGGTGGGTGGGCTGCATAGTGGGGGCGGGCCAACTCCCTGCATGATTGAATCACCCAATGGGAACAGTAACTCCTCCTTAATACCACCCCTGGGTGTGTTTTGGCAGGCACAAAGTCTTCTTTTATATATATAGATTATGAATGGAGCCAGGTTCTATATACACACACACACACACACACACACACACACACAGACGCACACCAAGATGGAGGTAGACTTCTACATATTATGAATGAAGCCGGGTCCTCCACACACATAACAAGATGGGACTAGACTTCTATGTATTATAATGAATGCAGCCATGTTCTCCACACATTACAAGATGGGACTAATTATGAACGGAGCCAGGTTCTCCACATATACATCAAGATTTGGCTAGACCTGTATGTTTCATTATGAATGGAGCCAGGTTCTCCACACGCAATAAGATAGTGCTAGACTTCTATGTATTACTATGAATGGAGCCAGGTTCTCCACACACAACAACATGATGGGACTAGACTTCTATGTATTATTATGAATGGAGCCAGGTTCTCCACACTAGTCAAGATGGGACTAGACTTCAATATATTATTATAAAGGGAGCTGGGTTCTCCACACAGAACAAGATGGGGCTAGACTTCTATTATTATGAATTGAGTGGGGTTCTCCACACATGACAATATGGGTGTAACTGTTTGTTTGACACACAGACACAGTGGTTTAGGATAAAACACAGTTTTATTGAAATCACAATAAAATAATAACCCTCACAGGTCCTGTAGTACATAAGCAGAATAATACAGACACACGACAGCTTACATATACATATGCCTACACAGGTCCAGTATAACCATAATGTCCATAGCAGTCTATACTGACACAGGTCAGGCAGAATATGTAGGATTCTCAGGAGAAAGGTACTGCATGGGTTAATGGTCTTCAAGGAGTGTAAACAGTCCCATGTGCGGGGAGTTCTATGATAGAGCTCTCTCCGTATAGAGAGCTTAAGGATACGTAACGCCCACAAACAGGTTAGCAGAACAAACGTGAACTGCCATGGTAATATCAGGAATTGAGTAACGTAGGACACTTCCATAGCAGTAACGGAGGCAGACACTTGCACTCTGCAGGAGCAGTAATGGAGACTAGGCCAATGGCACACTGCCGTAGCAGTAACTGAGGCAGACACTTGCACTCTGCAGGAGCAGTAATGGAGACTAGGCCAATGGCACACTGCCGTAGCAGTAACTGAGGCAGACACTTGCACTCTGCAGGAGCAGTAACGGAGACTAGGCCAATGACACACTGCCGTAGCAGTAACGGAGACAGACACTTGCACTCTGCAGGAGTGATAATGGAGACTAGGCCAATGGCACACTGCCGTAGCAGTAACGGAGACAGACACTTGCACTCTGCAGGAGCGATAATGGAGACTAGGCCAATGGCACACTGCCGTAGCAGTAACGGGACAGACGCTTGCACTCTGCAGAAGCAGTAACGGAGACTAGGCCAATGACACACTGCCGTAGCAGTAACGGAGACTGACACCTGCACTCTGCAGAACCAGTAATGGAGACTGGATTGCCTGTAGGATCAGAATGTCGCCAAGGCAACACAGAGTCCGCCTGAGCCGGAACGCCAACCAAGCCGTGTTGAATCATGGAGCCGAAACGTCAGCCAAGCCGGGTTGAATCACGGAGCCGAAACGTCAGCCAACCCGGGTTGGTACACAGGAGCAGGAATGTCAGCCAAGCCGGATCGGTACACAGGAACGTCAGCCAAGCTGGGTCGGTACACAGGAGCAGGCGCAGAAGAGTGGTCAGGCGATCCGGGTCGGTACACAAGCAGGAGACAAGATGCAGAGTAGTCAGGCAGGCCAAGTCGGTACACTGGGAATCACTGAGCAGAAACTAGCACTGGTACAGGAACACCACGAAAGGGCACCGGATGGGTGCCAGAGCCCAGTATATAAAGGCTATACTGGGAAGGACAAACACAGGACAGCCAATGGGAGCAACACAGTGTAGACTGACAGGAAAAATAACAGGGGAGCACGGGCACAGTGATAATGGGACTAGACTATGTATTATTATAAACGGAGCCAGGTTCCCCAAACACATAAGACGGGACTTAACCTCTATGTATAATTATAAATGTAGCCAGGTTCTCCATAGACACAAGATGAAACTAGACTTCTATGTATTATTATGAATGGAGCTGGGTTCTCCACACATGACAAGATGGGCCTAGACAACTATGTATTATTATAAATGTAGCTGGGTTCTCCACACAACACACACAATGGGAGTAGACATCTGTGTATTATAAATGGAGCTAGGTTCTCCACAAACACAAGCTGGGACTAGACTTCTGTGTATTATTATAAATGGAGCTAGGTTCTCCATACACAACAAGATGGCACTAGACTTCTGTGTATTATTATAAATGGAGCTAGGTTCTCCATACACAACAAGATGGGACTAGACTTCTGTGTATTATTATAAATGGAGCTAGGTTCTCCATACACAACAAGATGGGCCTAGACATCTATGTATTATTATAAACGGAGCTGGATTCTACACACAACACACAATGGGACTAGACATCTATGTATTATAAATGGAGCTAGGTTCTCCACACACAAGATGGGACTACACTTCTATGTATTATTATAAATGAAGCCAGATTCACCACACATACAACACAATGGGACTAGACTTCTGTGTATTATTATAAATGGAGCTGGGTTCTCCCACACAAGATGGGACTAGAACTCTATGTGTTATAGATGAGTTACCAACGTTCCATTGTGTTGAATAGAGGAGATCCTGAGAACTGCGGGGGGAGGGGGGCCAGGACTGGTTGGAGATCCCCTGCTTTATACAATACACTGGATGCAAGGAGCTTTATAGCTCCTTCCCTTCAGTCTTTCCTACTGCCGGGATAGAGTTATAATACACCACCATCCTTTCTTTCACAGTTCCTGACAGAGAGCTGTCTGGAAAGAGATCCAGGGAGCTCACTGGCAGTGACATAAAAGTGCGATATGTATTATATATATATATATATATATATATATATATATATATATATATATATATATATATATATATATAGAGAGAGAGAGAGAGAGAGAGAGAGATAGACAGAGAGAGAGAGAGTGTGAGGGAGACAGAGATACAGTAGAAAGTACAGCAGCACTCACAGGTCTTTTTCAGCAGAGAAGAAGCTTTAATGTAGGTCAGCGGCCAGTCCTTCCTCCAGACAAGAAACACATATACAAATGGTTCCCTATTCCTTGTCTTGAGGAAGGTCAGCTGTGCCTGGCCAAACCTTTGACCTACATTAAAGCTTCTTCTCTTCCACAAAAAAGACCTGTGAATGCTGTCATACTTTCTACAATCAGGATATTAAGCATTTATTTTAAATAAAGTTAAGATGAAAAAATAACTAAATAATGGTAATTAAAAAGTATAGGCAATTTGTCCGGTGTGTGATATCCTTTCAGTGAATTTTATAGATGAATGTGGAGGAAATTACAGAGCAATGTGTTACAAATGTCTATTGTCTTTATCCCACCGTGTGCAAAAGAAGTATTCATTGTATTGTAATGTGTCCGATACCGATATGGCACTCAATAGGTTAATGGTATAACTCCTGATTTGCTCATTGTTACTTTCTGGCCCAGGTCTGGAATTTCAGCAGCCTCTTCTCCAGGGTTCAGCAGTGGGAGTTCGATGACGTCCCGCCCATGTCGGAGCACCTGAAGGTCTGCCCGTTTTATTCCGTGGAGCGTAGAAAGGAGAGGTTCAAGCTTCCCAGCCTGTTCGAGGCACAGAAGGAAGAGAAGAAAAGCTTGTTGTCCTTACGCAAGAAGCTGTAGGGACGGATTCCTTTGTGAACTGCACTTAGCACAGCGATTCTTCATGTCGTTACTCTGGGTGAAGCAACCGCTCATCTTCTCAAGATAATATCCCTGCTTGATCACAGGGGATAATCAGTGGTCCTGTCATTGTAACTGAGTGACTGTGCTTAACCCAATGAGTGCCAGAGAGGTAATCAACTAATTACTTCACAATTCATTGTGTACAACTCTGGCACTCAAAGGGTTAAAAGAGAATAATTAACAACCCCTACTTCCTTTATTATGGACTAAAAAACCCTAATGGCCCTGAGGAATGAACATTTCTTCTTTTTTTTCAACAGTAACATAGTTGGAGGTTGAAAAAAGACATGCATCCATCAAGTCCACCCCTGTTCATACAGAGGAGGGAAACCCTCCCCATTGAAGCAACTTTCCTGACTCCAAATGACAGTCAGATATTTCCCAGGTTCAATATCTGCTTTGAAGCCAACTGTCATAATTCTCAATATTGTTCTGTGCTAGATAGGTTGTGACCAGATGGAATAATTTACGACTATACAACTTGAAATATTGATCCCTATGTTGTACATTGTGTGACATAATGTAATAGTTTGGGTGGTGTATTACTGTAATTCCTGTAAAGGGATATGATAGTTGGGAGCCAGAGTGCAGAGAAAATAAAGGCTATGCCCAGCACTCTTGCTTACTTACAATAGACTTCAGATCTGTGTAACTTGGCAAAACAATGACTGGAATGTTGATTGACTTCTGCTGTGCTTCCTTGACCAATCAGGGGAAGTTATTATGGTCCAGTCAAAAGCCCTTTTTCCAAACCTTGCTTTGCATTCTAATCTTGATAAGTGTCTGGAAGTGTATATAAGCAGTGTGTTTCATCAATAAAGCTGTTCTGTTCTACTCTCCTTAAAGGGATAGTAATACTTCGTTTTAACTTTATTTTATTTTGTAGGCATTAAAAAAACATGAAGAATGATATAAGTCTTATCTCTGAAACCTTTATGGTTTAAGAGATATTCACAAGCAAAGTTTCCCTTCCCTGTTCAACCAGATCAGAAGGGAGATGCCCAGGTAGACTGCAGAGAGGGACAATCTTCAATTAAGATAATGGAAAAAGCTGAAAAACTTGTCAAGGGGGGAAGGGCTTTCATTGTTTTCATACAAAGAAAATTGTCCCCTTCTGTTATCTGTCCTGTCATACAACCAGACTCACATTTGAGAAGAGATGGCTTACACTAGGAAAAAGGGGCGGGGAGGGGAACTTTGCTTGTGAATATCTCCTAAACCATAAAGGTTTGAGAGATAAGACTTATATCATTCTTCATGTTTTTTTAATGCCTACAAAATAAAATAAAGTTAAAACGAAGTATTACTATCCCTTTAATACAAGTCTCAGCTGTATTTCTGGAGGGGGTTGGGCTGGGGATTCTCACCTTAGCCACTGCAGGAGCAAATTCACTTGCCTCTCCGGTCTACTGGCGTAGGGTCTCTGGAAACCCCACATAGGATTCTGCAGCTACATTCACTAGCTCTGCCGCCAGGGGGCAGCATCCAGTTGTTCCTGTCTGAGTATCCAGGACCTCCAGGAAGCAGCAGGGCTCTAGCCGGCCGTGGAAGAGGGGCAGCAGCAGCGGCGGTTCAGGAACTGATGACCCCAAAATGGTCCTGTAAATCCTGGTACCGTCAGATTTGGTGGCAGTGAGGTGGGATGCCCTCTTCCTAAAGGCATCCAAACCAGCACCGGGACAATCCCTATCAGGAGATTTGGCTGGAGCCAATGGCAAGCGTATGGAGGGGTTCTACAAGCAGATGAAGCAATCCACATTAAAATAGATCCTAGCTGCCAGAGGTGGAGAAGCAAGTGGACCCAGAAAGACTGATTTGGTTGAGGCTTTGATGCAGACGGACCATCTATTAGTTGGAACCGCTATCCCTGAAAGCCTGCAGACCAGCATGGGATCCAGGGAGAACCCTACAGAGCATGAGGATGCCTTCACCCAAGGTGTCAAGATCCGGCTTGCTTTTTATGGCCCCAATCCATCTGCTGAGGTGGTGGATAGAGTCATGGCCATGGTGACTCAGGAGAGGACAGCAGAAAGGGAGGAACATCTGAGGATGGCAGAACTGGAGAGAGGCCAGAGAGACGCTGGATTTCCACGGAGCTATGGATCCCGGAAGGGCAAACTGCCTCATCAAGCCTTCAGAGTGTTTGAGGAGAGCACAGGAGACATAGATGAGTACCTGCAAGATTTTGAGAGGCAATGCGCCCTTTATGAGATTGATCAGAGAGACTGGGTAACAATTCTGGTGGGCAAGCTGACTGGACGTGCAGCCGAGGCATATCGAGCCCTATCTGATGAAGTCAGCCGCGATTATGCGAAGGTGAAAAGGTGCCTGCTTGCCCGGTATGCAGTTACCCCGGAAGCCTACAGGCAGAAGTTTCGGGATACCCGACTGCGACAACAGGACTCTTGTGCGGAATGGGTGTACCGCATGGACTGTGCTTGTGGCAACTGGCTACTGGGCTGCAATGCAAAGACTATGGAGGATTGTCGGCAGCTTTTACTACTGGAGCAATTCTTTCAACATACACCTCCTGAAGTTCGGGATTGGGTAAGGGACCGTGATCCAGCTACAGTAGGGGAAGCGGCCAAGTTAGCTGACAAATATATGGAAACCCGATGGAGTGGGCCCCCTCACAGGATCTAATGTCACCCCTCCAGGGATCCAGGTACCAGGGCCCTGCCCCATTGCCATCACTACCCGCCAGCCCAGTAGAAGGCGCAGTTCTGGCCTGCAGTGCTATAATTGTTTGCAGCTGGGACATGTTCGGAGCAATTGCCCTCAGAGACGGTCTAGACCTAGACCCCTGCACCAGAGGCCAATACCTCCACCAGTCCCACCCCGGAGGGCACAAAGACAAGCCTACTGTATGGAAAGATATTTGGAGACTCAAGAGAATGGGCCCTGTCGCTCTCCTGTACAATCCAAAGGAATTACTACAGACACTCGAATGGGCCAGATACCACATCTTAGCTCCATTCCCATCAGTTACAACCAGCCCAGCAGAGGGCGCCACTATGGATTGCAGTGTTATGATTGTTTGCAGCCTGGGCACGTTCAGAGCAATTACCCTCAGAGACAGTCACAGCCTGGGCTCTTGCCCCAGTAGCCGGTATCTCTACCGGTCCCACCCCAGAGTGCACCAAGACAAGCCTACTGTGGGGGAGAGTACCCTGGCACTGAACCTATGGAGTATAATTTATCCATGCCCATGGGAGTGGATTAAAGTATCCACGAGGTGAGCCTGGTCCAAACCGCCAAAACAGATAACCGAGGATACCATGGTCAGACAGTGCTGGTGAACGGGCAGCCAGCCAAGGGGTTGAGAGACACTGGGGCCACAATCACTATGGTACAACCCCACCGGGTCCCACACAGGCAGAGAACTGGCCGGACAGTGGCTGTACGAGTTGCTGGAGGAGCCATACACCAGATTCCCTTGGCCCGGATCACACTGGATTGGGGTGCTGGTGAAAGAGACTGTGAGTTGGGAGTGATGTCTGGCATCCCAGCTGAGGTACTGTTAGCAAATAATTTGGGGTATCTTACCAGTGCCTTCGCAAGCTCCATGTCTGTACATCCCCAAAGGTGGATGCATTTCTGAATATGTTTGTAGGAAAAATGGACAGTTGTTACATAGCTGGAGCTTCTCCCTCCACCTTTACCATTCAGTGCAGACCTAGCAGGTATAACAAAACGGCTGATAGACCATCCTGGCAAGAAGATTACTGAAAGACATTGTGGACAGTGCAGAGGTGGATCCGTTGGGATCACACCTGGTCTGTCCAAGACTTGGGGGGGAGTAGTGTGACCAGATGGAATAATTTACGACTATACAACTTGAAATATTGATCTCTATGTTGTACATTGTGTGACATAATGTAATAGTTTGGGTGGTGTATTACTGTAATTCCTGTAAAGGGATATGATAGTTGGGGATTCTCACCTTAGCCACTGCAGGAGCAAATTCACTTGCCTCGCCGGTCTACTGGCGTAGGGGCTCTGGAAACCCCACATAGGATTCTGCAGCTAAATTCACTAGCTCTGCCGCCAGGGGGCAGCATCCAGTTGTTCCAGTCTGAGTATCCAGGACCTCCAGGAAGCAGCAGGGCTCTAGTCGGCCGTGGAAGAGGGGCAGCAGCAGCGGCGGTTCAGGAACCGATGACCCCAAAAGGGTCCGGTAAATCCTGGTACCATCACATAGGTAAGCATTAGTTTTTTAAATCAGTTACTGTATCTGCAAGCACAACAACCCGAGGCAAAGGATTCCATAACTGTACTTCCCTTACTGTAAAAAATCCTTACCTTTGTTTTAGTCGAATGCACCTTTCCTGTTGTCTTAATGGATCATCACTGTTCATTACTCAGCTCCTTAAGTAAATAGCTAATTGGAGAGACCTTTGTATTGACCTTGAATACATTTGTAATCATATCACCCCTTAGACGTCTCTTCTCTAATACAAACAAACCTAGTTTGGCTAGTCTCTCTTTATAACTGAGATCCTCCAATCCCTTTTTCAGTTTTGTTGCACATATCTGCAATTGTTCCAGTTCAATTATGTATTTAAGAACTGATGCCCAAAACTATACTCTATATTCTAGACGAGGCCTAACCAAGGATTTATATAGAGGTACAATAATATTCGCATCCCATGCATCTACACCTCTTTTTATGCAGGATAGTACTCTAATTGCTCTTGCAGCAGCTGAGTGACTCTACACACTGCTGTGAAGTCTATTGTCTATCAGTACACCTAAATCTTTCTCTAATGAGTATTCCTCAATTTGTTTCCCATTTAGAGTATATGTAGCAAGTTTGTTTCTACAGCCCAAATGCATAACCTTACACAGGGCCGGATTTACATCTCAGGAGCCTGTAGGCAAAGAAATCTGAAGCGCCCCCCGTCATTGGCCATCTCCACTGGACACCTCCACAATGCTCCTAATGTCCACATTGCCCCCATCCGCTCCAACTTGCCCTTACATTGCCCCCATCATCTCCATATTGCCCTATCATCTCCATATTGCCCCATCAGCTCCACATTGCCATCATCTCTATATTGCCCCCATCAGCTCCAACTTACCCTTACATTGCCCCCATCAGCTCCATATTGCCCCATCAGCTCCACATTGCTATCATCTCTATATTGCCCCCATCAGCTCCAACTTACCTCCATATTGCCCCCATCAGCTCCATATTACCCCATCAGCTCCAACTTACCCTCACATTGCCACCATCAGCTCCACATTGCCATCATCTCCATATTGCCCCATACGCTCCAACTTGCCCTCACATTGCCCCCATCATCTCCAACTTACCCTCTCATTGCCCCCATCATTTCCATATTGCCCCCCATCATTTCCATATTGTCCCCCATCAGCTCCAACTTACCCTCACATTGCCCCCATCAGCTCCATTTTGCCCCCCATCAGCTCCACATTGCCATCATCTCTATATTGCCCCCTATCAGCTCCAACTTACCCTCACATTGCCCCCATCAGCTCCACATTGCCATCATCTCCATATTGCCCACCATTAGCTCAAACTTACCCTCACAATGCCCCCTTCATCTCCATATTGCCACCATCAGCTCCAACTTACCCTCACATACATTGCCTCATCTCTACATTGCCATAATCTCCATCTTGCCCCCCATAAGATCCATATTGCCCCCCCATCAGATCCATATTGCCCCATCATTTCCACATTGCCTCCCAGTGTCCGTTTCCTACCTCTTCCCTGGTGGTCCAGCGGCAGGAGAGGTCTGTATGTGCCTCCTGTGGCACAGACCTGTAGCTGCTGGAGCTCCCGCGCGGTCTTCTCTTCATGTAGAGCGCTGGGAGATGTCATCTCCCAGCGCTCCGTAATACTATAGAGCTGACGATGGACAGCAGCATCTACAGGTCTGTCATGAAGGAGGCACAGACCTGACTGGACAGTGGGGGGGTTAGTGCGGGCGGCGAGGCAACTTTTTTTTTTTTTTTTTAAAGGATCCCAATGACAGGCTCCACTCTGTGGGGTGAGCCTGTAGGCAGATGCCTACTCTGCCTAACAGTAAATCCGGCCCTGACTTTACATTTATCTACATTAAATGTCATCTACCACTTTTCTGCCCATTCACTCAATTTATCTAAATTCTTCTCTAGAGAAAAAAAACATCCAGCTCTGTATGTATTTCCTTACATAGCTTAGTGTCATCAGCTAAGATTGAGACATCTTTAATCAGTCCTGAAAGCCATGTACCTGGTGGTGGACATTACAGTTTCTGGCAAGTCCACAATCTCTGCTCACTGTATACAGTAATCTTAACCCTTTAAGGCTGAGAGAACTGTTATAAATTGATTGGCAATGCATTTTGGGACTCATAGGAGATTACCCTGATCTCTATAGAAACCCAATGATGGCATATTCACTAACACAGGGCTTCTACAGAGTTTTATAGAGAGGAGAGCAATCTCCCATGAGCGCTATTTGAGGTGTAGACATTACCCAGCACTGCAAGGATTACCGAAGCACAAACGAAGAGTTTTGAGATACAGGATTTATGTTCCCATACCTTTTGTGGCACAACCAAGCACTTTAAAGTGTCTTTTATGGACATTGTGAAAACCTAATGGCATAAAAAAGGGACAAATGACTGCAGAACTAGCACACACTTTTAGTGTCACCTACTCTAGGGAAATGCATATCGTGGACCTTGGGCCTCAAAGAATTCTAAAACGTAATGTTTAATATAATTTCTTAATAAAAAAAATAGAGACTGGCGGAACGATGCAGTCATGCCCGGTAGGGACTGGCGGAACGATGCAGTCTTGCCCGGTAGGGACTGGCAGAACGATGCAATCTTGCCCGGTAGGGACTGGCGGAACGATGCAGTCTTGCCCGGTAGGGACTGGCGGAACGATGCAGTCTTGCCCGGTAGAGACTGCCGGAACGATGCAGTCATGCGCAGTAGAGACTGCCGGAACGATGCAGTCATGCACAGTAGAGACTGCCGGAACGATGCAGTCATGCACAGTAGAGACTGCCGGAACGATGCAGTCATGCGCAGTAGAGACTGCCGGAACGATGCAGTCATGCGCAGTAGAGACTGCCGGAACAATGCAGTCATGCGCAGCAGAGACTGCAGGAACGATGCAGTCATGCGCAGTAGAGACTGCCGGAACGATGCAGTCATGCGTGGCAGAGATTGGCAGTACGATGCAGTCATGCCCGGTAGAGACTGGCGGAACAATGCAGTCATGCGCAGCAGAGACTGGCGGAACGATGCAGTCATGCGCAGTAGAGACTGGCGGAACGATGCAGTCATGCGCAGTAGAGACTGGCGGAACGATGCAGTCATGCGCAGTAGAGACTGGCGGAACGATGCAGCCATGTGCAGTAGAGATTGCCGGAACGATGCAGTCATGCGCAGTAGAGACTGGCGGAACGATGCAGTCATGCGCAGTAGAGACTGCCGGAACTATGCAGTCATGCGCAGTAGAGACTGGCGGAACGATGCAGTCATGCACAGTAGAGACTGGCGGAACGATGCAGTCATGCACAGTAGAGACTGGCGGAACGATGCAGTCATGCACAGTAGAGACTGGCGGAACGATGCAGTCATGCACAGTAGAGACTGGCAGAACGATGCAGTCATGTGCAGTAGAGATTGCCGGAACGATGCAGTCATGCGCAGTAGAGACTGCCGGAACAAGCAGCCCAAGCCGCTGGGTGGCACTTTGACCCGTGTACACAGGCTTCTATACTATTTAGTAATATAGCGATAGGTAAAGTAATAGTTGTATTATAGTGAATAAATCTACATTATTAAAGTAATCCACCTTTTTCAGCAGGCATCCAGGGCACAAGGCTTACAAGAGAATCTCTGTTCACCTGCGCAGGCAGCAGCTTCCGTTACGTTAAGGTACCAATGGACGTCACCACCAATCCGGGCAGTGCACGGGACAGACAGCGCAGAGGAAACTTCCCTCCAAGATGTCTGCGCTGTTGTCCGCTGGATGGCTGCCGAAGAAGATGGATTACTTCAATAATGTGGATTTATTCACCATAATAAGACTATTCCTTTGCCAGTCACTATATTACCAGTGTATTGGGGGGCCATATTATAAAGCTGTAAGTTCTGCCTTAACTGAGGACCTATCTAGGGTTTAAAGGGGTTAATCCTTTAAGTGCTAGATGGGTATGCAACGCATAGCTTTGCAGTGTGTTGCATACTGTTCTGGCTCTCAAAGGGTTAAAATCCCCATTTTAAACAAAGGGGGATTTCTGTCCTATGACAGTTGGTTTGCTCTGGATCTTAGTAAATCAGTGTCTCAAAATGCTTGTTTTGTTGGAACCATTTTAGTTCCAAATTATATCAGTACAGAACATTTACATTAAAAAAAAATATACTGCTATCAAGGGTAGGAAATGTTTCATTCAAATTTTATTACAGCTCAAACTGTCAAGCAGTGATGAAGCTGTTACCATCACCATCTATGGGGAACTGCAGTCAGAGGGTGCCCTCTGGTGTCCAGTCACTTTACTGCATCTTATGGGATGTCTGACTCTCGGAGGAAGACTTATTACGCGAATGCAGTACAGTTGTGGAACAATCCAATAGCACTTTAGTAAACACATCTCTATGGACTTAACAGGGGCTTTTCGCCACTTTCATTGCTAGAAAAGGTTTCCAAAGCATTGCTTGGCAATATATTGGAGACCTCTCTGCAGTGAAGGGGTTAAAATGCAATTTAAATCAATTACACATTCCCTCTGATCTCTGTGGTGCAGTTTGGTTGCCAAAGAATTGCACCGCTTTTATTTACAGAATCAGCCTCAAAAGTCAGCTCTCATATAGGCTGCAATAAAGCGACTGGACACAAGAGGGCACCCTTGATGTAAGAACAGTTTAAAGGGATAGTAATACTTCGTTTTAACTTTATTTTATTTTGTAGGCATTAAAAAAACATGAAGAATGATATAAGTCTTATCTCTCAAACCTTTATGGTTTATGAGATATTCACAAGCAAAGTTCTCCTCCCGCCCCTTTTACCTACTGTAAACAATCTCTTCTCAGATGTGGAATCCAGTCCATAGACTGGACAGATAACAGAAGGGGACACTCTTATTCCTATGAAAACAATGAAATCCCTGCCCCCCTTGACAAGCTTTTCAGGTTTTTCCGTTATCTTAATTGAAGATTGTCCCTCTCTGCAGTCTACCTGGGCAGCTCCCTTCTGATCTGGCTGAGAAGTGTTACATCAGTAAAAGGTGCGGGAGGGGGAAACTTTGCTTGTGAATATCTCTTAAACCATAAAGGTTTGAGAAATAAGACTTATATCATTCTTCATGTTTTTTTAATGCCTACAAAATAAAATAAAGATAAAACGAAGTATTACTATCCCTTTAATAACTGTGGAACTGCACATATTGCATCACGGCAAGTAGTCTTGTTAAGCTGGAAAAGTCCTACAATGTAACTTCTAGTCCTTTAACCCTTTGAGTCACTGAAGGGTACACAATGGAGGGTTAAATAGTTATCACTTATCTTATGTTCTATGTGAGTGGATCCCAGTCAGAGGATTAGGACATTTTGCCACATTCACCAGCTTAGGGTGCTGCGTTTTTCACAAAAACATGTGAATGTTGTTATATTTATTTATGGATGGAAATTGTTATACACAATCTGCTTGGTTTGTATCATTCTGATTGCAAGGCTTAAGAATATATATTTATGTATCTGTCCCTGACATTAGGCCTTTGACAGATGACTCAGAAAACGTCAGGGATACACTGAAATCTCTAGATCAGTGGTTCTCAACCTGTGCCCTCAGTGGCTACTAACAGGACGGATTTGAGAATTTCCTTTTAAGAGCACAGGTGAGTTAATCAATACGACTGAGCCTCTGATCAACACACTTGTGTTCTAGCAGGGAAATTCCTAAGTCCTGGCCTGTTAGTGGCCACTGAGGGCACGGGCTGAGAACCTCTGCTCTAGATTTTTGAATGAGAAATAAATAAAACAACGATGGAAAGCCAATATGCCAGTTACAGAGCTTATTGGCAGAACATCTAAAAGAACACACATTGCTCTGTGTGAAATGTTACAGTCTTCCACAGATCCACTGTGACACCATAAGTTTTCCACTGTCCGACTGGTTTACACAGAAACACATACACACAGACACTTCAGCTTGTTTCACTGTCTAGTGGTAGCCATAGAACCTTATACGATGACACCCCAAAGTCCACTGTCCACTAATACTAAACTACATCTACACTGTCTGACACCGCAGTCTTGTTCCACTGGTAGTCACAGACCACACATACACTGTCTGACACCCCAGCCTTGTTCTACTGGTAGTCACAGACCACACATTCACTGTCTGACACCCCAGCCTTGTTCTACTGGTAGTCACAGACCCACACATTCACTGTCTGACACCCCAGCCTTGTTCCACTGGTAGTCACAGACCCACACATACACTGTCTGACACCCCAGCCTTGTTCTACTGGTAGTCACAGACCCACACATACACTGTCTGACACCTCAGCCTTGTTCCACTGTAGTCACAGACCCACACATTCACTGTCTGACATCCCAGCCTTGTTCCACTGGTAGTCACAGAACCACACTTACACTGTCTGACATCCCAGCCTTGTTCCACTGGTAGTCACAGACCCACACATACACTGTCTGACATCCCAGCCTTGTTCCACTGGTAGTCACAGACCCACACATACACTGTGACATCTAAGGTTGTTCTACTGGTAGTTGCAGATCCCCCCCACACACACACACACAGTGACACCTCAGCCTTGTTCCACTTGTAGTCATAGATCCACACATACACTGCCTGACACCTCAAGCCTTGTTCCTCTGTCTACTGGTAGTTTTAGACCCCCCCCCCACACACACACACACGATACACTGCCTTGTCCCACTATCCACTGGTAGTTACAGACCCACAGATACATTGTCTGACACCTCCGCCTTGTTCCACTGGTAGTCACAGACCCACACACACTGTCTGACACCTCAGCCTTGTTCCACTAATAATCACAGAACCACACATACACTGTCTGACACCTCAGTCTAGTTCCACTGTCAGAACATTGTATTATATATATATATATATATATATATATATATATATATATACACAGGGCTCAAAATTTCCACTCGCCACTAGCCAATGGAGAGTGAAAATTTAGCCCTGGCGAGTAGAAATTCAGCCCTTGTGGGTATGTTTTGGCTTGCAGTGGCGAGTAACTTTTCAGGTATGGCTAGTAGCAAAGGACTTAAAATTATAAGCCCTGTGTATATATATATATATATATATATATATATATATATATATATATATATATATATATATATATATATATATATATATATATATATATATCTGTCTGATACCCAAACTTGTTCCACTGTCCGTCTGGCAGTCACAGACCCACACATACACTGTCTGACACCTCAGCCTTGTTCCACGGTCCACTGGTAGCAAAATAATTGCACATAAACTATCCTCATTACTTACATTTGTTCTACAGCCCCCTTGTACTTCAGGGAACCCTAAGGTTCCATCAGTCTCAGTTTGAGATGGACATGTCCGCAACTTAGAATCTTCTCCAGATGCACCAATAAAAGAGTTGAACTGGAGGCTTCTTAATGGCCAATTTGATAGCCCACAATCAAGTGTGAACTTTGCTCTGAACTGGCTGTTACCACTATGTCACCCTACATAACATCCCAATGTTATGCAACCCACAATAAGGATAACTTACTATGAGGAACTGGCGTACTTCCATATTAAACCAAATACACCAGAAGAGACACAAATTAATAATTATACACTGTGTGCACAATTATTAGGCAAGTGAGTATTTTGACCATATCATCATTTTTATGCTTATTTTCCAACTACAAGCTGTATAAACTTGAATGCTTATTGGATTTAAGCATATCAGGTGATGTGTATTTGTGTAATGAGAGAGGGTGTGGCCTAAGGAGATGAACACCCTATGTCAAGGTGTGCATAATTATCAGGCAGCTTCATTTCCTCAGACAAAATGGGCAGGAAAAGATATAATTTCTCTGAAAAGTTAAAAATTGAAAAAAGTATTTTAGAGGGATGCAGCACTCTTGAAATTGCTAAGATATTGGGGCGTGATCACAGAACCATCAAACGTTTTGTTGCAAATAGTCAACAGGGTCACAAGAATCGTGTTGAGAAAAAAAAACGTAAATTAACTGCCAGAGATTTGAGAAGAATCAAATATGAAGCTACCAGGAACCCATTATCCTCCAGTGTTGTCATATTTCAGAACTGCAACCTACCTGGAGTGTCCAGAAGTACTAAGTGTTCAGTGCTCAGACACATGGCCACGGTAAGGAAGGCTGAAACCCGATCACCACTGAACAAGACACATAAGCTGAAACGTCAAGACTGGGCCAAGAAATATCTGACGACAAATTTTTCAAAGGTTTTATTGACGGATGAGATGAGAGTGACTCTTGATGGTCCAGATGGATGGGCCCATGGCTGGATCAGTAACGAGCACAGAGCTCCACTTTGACTCAGATGCCAGCAAGATGGAGGAGGGGTACTGGTATGGGCTGGTATTATCAAAGATGAGCTAGTTGGATCTTTTCAGGTTGAAGATGGACTCAAACTCAACTCCCAAACCTACTGCCAGTTTTTAGAAGACACTTTCTTCAAGCAGTGGTGCAGGAAACAGTCTGCATCTTTCAAGAAGACCATGGTTTTTAAGCAGAACAATGTTCCATCGCATGCATCGAAGTACTCCACTGCGTGACTAGCCAGTAAAGGTCTTAAAGATGAAAAAATAATGACATGGCCCCCTTCCTCACATGACCTAAACTCTATTGAGAACTTGTGGACCCTTCTCAAACGGCAGATTTACGCTGAAGGAAAACAGTACACCTCTCTGAACAGTGTCTGGGAGGCTGTGGTTGCTGCTGCACAAAATGTTGATCGTCAACATATCAAGAAGCTGACAGACTCCATGAATGGAAGGCTTATGACTGTTATTGAAAAGAGGGGTGGCTATATTGGTCACTGATTTTTTTTTATTTTTTTTTGGAAAGGTCACAAATTTTATTTGTAAATTTTGAGTTGTTTGTTTAGTATTCTCACTTTAACCCCTTAAGGGCCCTTGACGGTCATGGTACGTCATGTCTGGATTTGCGTTAAGGACCAATGACATACCAGGACCATCATGGCTTAAATGATAGCAGCGTGCCTCTGTGCACGCTGCTATCATTAATGCCAAGCTGAGACTGAGCGCTCTGAGACTAGGGTGTTCAGTCTCAGCCCTTCTTGCTTGTGCCGGTTCAGGTGATCGCCGTAGCAGCGATCACATGTACCGGCATAGTGAGAGACAGAGGCAGCACAGAAAGCATGCTGTCTGTGCGTGTCTCGTCTGCCTCTGTCTCCCTTGCTGTCAAAGTAAGGGAGACTGAAGTAGACGGGAGACACCTAGTGGCAAACGAAAATACAGCAGCTGGGAGTATTAACCCCTTCACTGCTGGTGCCAGAGGCTTGCTAAATGCAGGTCAATTTCTGACCTGCAATGATACTTGTGTTTTTTTTTTGTTTTGTTTTTTTTTATACACAAAAATATTTTATTTAAAAAAAAATATATATCATTAAACAATTTTGGAAGTGTGATTGTTGTGGAGCTTATAAACTTATAAACACCGCCAAATGTCAAGGATAAAAAAAAAGTGCCAAAATAGGGTGGGAAAAAGGGACATGGGGATTTTCACCCGGGGGGGACAATGGCCACTTTAAACTGCACATTTTGTAGGTATGACTGACCGGTCATACCTTTCATGCAGTCGCCATAAAAATTTAACCCTTTGTGCCCAACTGATCCCAAGGGAAAAAACAAAAATGGTGTTTTTTTGTTTTTTTTTTACATTTTTTTTTTTTTTTTAATTTTAATAAAGTAAATGGTGGGTTATACATATAAGTAGGTTGTCAAATGAAAGCCCTATTTGTGCTTAAAAAAAAACAGTATATAATTTATGGGGGTGGGATAAAAGACTTAGAGGGAAACACTGTTGAACAAATGTAGGCATTAAAAAAACATGAAGAATGATATAAGTCTTATCTCTCAAACCTTTATGGTTTATGAGATATTCACAAGCAAAGTTTCCCCCTCCCGCCCCTTTTACTGATGTCACACTGTTCAGCCTGAGCAGAAGGGAGGTGCCCAGGTAGACTGCAGAGAGGGACAATCTTCAATTAAGATAAGGGAAAAAGCTGAAAAACTTGTCAAGGGGGGCAGGGCTTTCATTTTTCTCATAGGAATAAGAGTGTCCCCTTCTGTTATCTGTCCAGTCTATGGACTGCATTCCACATCTGAGAAGAGATGGCTTACACTAGGTAAAAGGGGCGGGAGGGGGAACTTTACTTGTGAATATCTCATAAACCATAAAGGTTTGAGAGATAAGACTTATATCATTCTTCATGCTTTTTTAATGCCTACAAAATAAAATAAAGTTAAAACGAAGTATTACTATCCCTTTAAGGGAAGTCCACCTCAGATTTTCCCCGTCCTTAAGGACCATTGACGTACCCGGACAGTCACGCCGGTCCAGCACTTAAGGACCAGTGATGGTCCTGGTAAGTCACGTACTTTTACTCACCACGCTCCTGCAGGAGAGCGGTGAGTAATACCGGGGACTGAAGTTGATCGCTCCAAGTCTAGAGAGATCTCTTTCAGTCCCTCGTTCGGCGTGCCAGCACACATGATCAGTCACGTGGGGCGGCACGTTTAACTTCCCTATCTGGTCCTTAAAGGACCACATACCCCGGGACCGCTGGTCATTAAGGGGTTAATAGATGAAAATAAACAAGTAAGATGGGAAAATTATCGTTTTTCATTTAGTTGCATAATAATTCTGAACACTAATAGTTGCCCAATAATTGTGCACACATAGATATTCTCCTAAGAAAGCCAAAACCTCACTTTTACTTTCTTAAATATTCAGGTTTAAGGTTTCTTCACATTTTGGATTAACGGAGAGCACCGTAGTTGTTCAATAATAAAATGAATCCTCAAAAATACAACTTGCCTAATAATTGTGCACACAGTGTAATAGTAATGTGTAAGGCACCAGCATATTCCGTAGAACTGTACAATTAGGGAACTCCTTGCAAAAATATAACACTCAAAGCGTTACAATGACGCACATATAAGTTATCCCCAATTAATTGTTAGTATCTTGGTAATCACGGAAATAACATAATAAGGTTTAAGTGCCGGCATCAGTTGCAATCGTAACTTCATATGAAACTTACATCAACAGGACAGAGCAGACATCTTGGAGAAGTGGGATCTCTGCGCCTGTGCTATCTGTCCCCATCTCACTGATAGGTTATTTGCCAAAGGCGGAGTTGCATTGTACCGTATGGACCTCAATGTCTGCGCTGTCCTATTGATGTAAGTTTCATATGAAGATACGATTCCAACTCATGCCGGCACTTAAACTTTATTACATTATTTCCGTGATTACCAAGATACTAAAGTTTAATTGTGGCCACTAGAGGGCCTATTAAAAAAATAAATAAAAAAGTATATACTCTAACACCACACAGATTTATCGCACAGTAGTGCCTGTCCTAGTATTACGCAGCAAAACACCCCCCAAAAAACATGATCTACAATATGCTCCCCCTCACCCCCCTTTTTTTCTTTTTAAATCTGGTTAATATCAGAACAACTTTTTTCCCCCAATTATTAGCATAATTTCTCAGAAAACCATGTGTGCATGTACTTAAATGGATGAGGATGAAGTAACTGGCATACTATGCAGGGAATTCACATAAAGTGCCAGAGTGACAAATGAACCTGTTTTATCCTTACTGGCACAAGCTATGTATTTTACAGAAAAATTGCTATCGTAATCTCACATAGAAGCAGATTTTACTTCTCTAAAAAAACTGGAATTGTCTTAAAGGGATAGTAATACTTACATTTTAGAACAATGCATCTTGTAGCTGTTAAACTAAATTAAATGCCCCCAGTGCCATCTCTCAAACCATATCTGCTGACAGCAGGGGAATCCGATCCTGGGAACAGCCAGCAGAGCCGAGATCACATTAATGCAAAAGAAATCCTTCACTGAAACGTCACTACGTGTGCAAACCAAGCACACGTAGAAGACCGTTTCAGTGAAGGATTTCTTTGGCAATAACGCAATCTCGGATCTGATGAAGAGCCTCCTCCGGTCCAGGATTCCCCTGCTGTCAGCTAGAGCGCTGATGTCAGGGAGGTGGGAACTTTGAAAGCAGATATGGTTTGAGAGATGGCACTGGGGGCATTTAATTTAGTTTTTTAAGGGCTATAAGATGCATTGTTCTAAAATGTAAGTATATGTGTATCCCTTTAAGACAATTCCAGGTTTTTTTCAGAGAAGTAAAATATGCTTCTATGTGATATTTCGATAGCAATTTTTCTGTAAAATACATGGCTTGTGCCAGTAAGCATAAAACAGGTCCATTTGTCACTCTAGCACTTTATGTGAATTCCCTGCATAGGATGCCAGTTACTTCTGTTCTAAGCCAAACATCCCTCCCTGAGCTATTAGAAATGCATCCAATCCGTGAGCTCTACCTAGATTCACTTATAGCACAGTATAAAGCCAACCCCAGGCACTCATTGTTTACTTAGAGAATCCATCATGGCTGAAGTCTCCATCTTGATACTGGAGGTGATAAGACCAGTGGTAGGTAATCTTTGGTCCTCCTGATCACGGGACAACAACTCCCATCATTCCCAACCAGTCTTTTGCTGTCTAGGGATGAAGGGAATTGTAGTCTCCAATAGTTGGAATGTGAAAGATTGTCTACCTTTGAGACATTTGAAGCCGAGACCTAATTGTTGCTTTCAGATGTGGCAATGACCCGAGACTACAGACAGCTGTCCCATAACTATTTATTGGTAGGAGATTGATGTAACGGGCAGCTATCCTGTGACCTCATTTGAGATTGGCCCTTTGTGTGCCTGTCCAATAGGAAAGCGGTTCTCAAACACCCTGTTGGAACCCTTTAGTGCTGCATGAAATCTCAGTGAAACCCTATCAAACCGTTTAACCCTTTGGATCCTAGAAAGATCTCCAGCACATTGCTCCAGCATTCAAAGGTGTTAACATTATTAGAATTAAATGATCGTGGGGACATGTAATTTAAGATTAAATCACTAGGCTACAACAGGTCAAGTAACATACCAAGTAATTCAATGCAGTATTTCATCTCTTAGATGGTGCTCAGTTATAGTATCTATTGCAAGAGAAATGTAAGTCAGACTCCACTGTACTATGGTTTTATTCTCCATGTCCACTGGTGGTCACATAGCCAAATCCACTTCAGTCTTCTGTCCTCTCCTACTGACACTTGTGGAACCTCTAGTAAGTATTCGTGGAAGTTTGGGGTTCCACAGAACACCATTTGAGAACCACTGGCCATACTACCAGACACTCCACTGCCTCTCCCAAGTCAAATCATCATTGACCGGATGAGACTTCCCATGGCAATATTTTCAGACTGGAGTAGACAACCTTTGACTCTCCAATTGTTGGGATGTACAACTACAATCATCTCCAGTAGGTGGGGATTGTACAGCAACAGGCAGCAGTTAGGAGAGCCACTGGTTGCCCACCTAATGTCTATGATAAAGGTAGGTATAATGGCTCTTTGATGCATACAATTAATTCTAGATATTAGTTTTATTTTTGGAAACCTTGGTTTGCTCCTGCTGTAGCGTTGACCCAAACAATAATGGACGGAAGCAGCTTTGGAAGTGTGCCATACAAACATTTTAATTATATAATTAGGCAACTTAAATAATAATTATTTAGATAAACACATGCAAAACTATAAGAACATGTGTGAATAAACTGAATGATGCTGAATCCCAGACCTGACTATAATGTAAGTCATGAAGATGAGTGCTCAACTCATTGCTGGTCCCACTGAAAGTCAAGAACAGCCTGGCACATGCATATTAAGGACTCAGTGAGCAACTAGCATAGCACATACAATCACAACAGCACCACCTGGTTGTGAATTCATAAAATTACATAGTATTTAAAACCAGTTTGAGCTATAATAACTTTTGATTGAAGCATCTCAGTAGGTGTTCCCTTGTTGTAGAATATGTAAGTAGATAGCCAGTCTGGCGCTTCAGCATTAAGCAATCGTGGAGGCTGATGTACTAAGCAGAAACTGAGCAATCCAACTGCACCATAAGGGACAAAAAAAAATCCCTAAATTTCCATTGAGTTAAATGAAATTATTAGCAACTTTCATCCTAGAGCAGTCTCCAGGGCATTGGTGTGCAACGTCTAAAACCTCTAGCTTTGGAGGGGCTAAAAATCATATTTAAATTAATGGAAATGTTTCTGTTTCCTATGGTCCAGTTGGTCTGCCCCAGAATTGCTCCAGTTTTAGTACAATTCACCTCACTGAGCGGCCAGTCCAGAGACAGGGAAATGCCCAGGAGCCTCAGTCCTGTCCAGTGTACACAGACTGCACCAGCGCTTCATAGTTCTCATGAGGTCTTCTACCTTCTCCAATGAATCTTCTTTTACGCTCATCAACAGGCTTCTGTATTGAACAGGAAGAAACACAGGATTTAACCCCCTTTGTCACTCCAAAGGATTACATTTTCAGAAGTTACAAAAGGTTAGAAAATATAGGAGTGAAATTACATTAAGGGTCTATGTGGGCATATACAGAAATGTCATATGTAGGGCCACAAGACTATTAAACCTTTGACTTTAGATTACAACTTCCATTATGGAGGGATTTGTAGTCCAACAGCAGGGGGTAATGCAGTAAGGTTTGATATAAGGGCAGGTCTTGACGGTGTGACGAGAGTACTTTGTTTTCGGATACAAGATCCACTTCACCATTTACATGAAGAATTAGGTACAGCAGGGGAGGGGAAGACACTGGGCAGCAGCATATAATGTTGGTGTATTTTAAGTCAGCCTCCTTTTGGCACTGCATTTTTTGCAAAATGCATAATATGCAGAGTCAAACTGCCTATACTTTTATTAATTATAATATTTTGTATAAACACTCCCTGACAGGGATCTCGCCAAGTTTGTTTCCAGTGAGCTCTGTCAGAGACTATGAAAGCACGAATAAGGAAACAATGTTGCACTGCCCCCTGCAGGCTGTAGTGCAGACAAGCTTTTCTGCTGTAGTGATTGCTTTGTAACTCACAGAGGCCAATTTTGCATTCTAGGGGCCAGATGGGAATTTGGTAATTTTTTTGTTTCCTATGGTGCAATTAGTTTGTCTCAGAATTGCTCCATTGACTTTGTGCATACTGCCCAGTGCATTCTGCTCCTGATAAGAAGCAAATGCTGTTCCATAGTGTGAGGAGGAAACACAGATTAAAGGGAGAGGCATCAGAAAATGAGAATCAATATTTACACTATATTTTAGTGCAATGTAGTGAAGGCAAAGAAAATGAGGACAAGGGTTGTTGGAGAAGATTCACCCACCCACCATAATTCCTTAATTACTCTGGCACTGTTTGGATGCTATGTGTTTTCCCCTTCTTCCACTGAAGTCCACTACAATTGTCCCATTTGTCCTCCCTGTCGCGGTTAGAACCAGGTGGTGAGGGTTAGGGCATACCTCCCAAGTGTCCCTCTTTAGGAGGGACAGTCCCTCTTTTAGACCCAAATCCCTCTGTCCCTCTTTCCCACCCTTATGTCCCTCTTTTTAGGAGATCAGACTGTGTGGTGTGTAGATAGATTGTTCTACAGCAATAAAACTCACATTATTGTTTGTTTAAACATCAGTATATGTGTATTTATACATTAGTCTGTGTAAATAAAACACTTTATTGTTCTAAATCATGTATTAGGTTACACATGAAGGTATCAATAGGTTGTGAAAAAACATAAAAATTCTCGTTATTGCTCCGCCCACAGGCCACACCCCCAGCAACACCCCCTAAAACTCAATTGTCCCTCTTTGTCAATTTGAAATGTTGGGAGGTATGGGTTAGGGTACTGGATCCTGGCACACAGGTGAATCCCATGTAATGTGGTGCCTGGGAGCTTGTTTTCAACTCTGTGACTGGGTTTTTGTCTTCTCTCACTTATCTCACTTATGAGAAGAGAGCGGGGGCTGGTGTCAGAGTGAACACAGTACATGTACTGATGTGTGCTGAGTGTGCTTCTCTACAGAGAATGCCCTAACCTACCGTCAGTCCCGCCCATAACAGCGCAGGATTTCAGGACCTCACATGAATCAATTAGTGTTTCAGTCATTCTAAAGGATATGCCAGAGTTACCCACATTCACTTTTTACTAAACGCTCCTGCGGGAGTGCTGTAAGTACAAACGGGGTTTGAAGTTGACCACTCCAAGACCAGACAGGTCTTTCTCCGGCCCCCGCTCAGCGTGCTGATACATGTTGTAACGGACCCCCAGGCCGTTACATGGAGAGCTTGTCAGGCCTCACAGTAAACTTAAAGAAAAGATTGATTTTCACAAAGAAAAAAAGACTCCGCAGGACGGAAGGAGAAGGCCACCTATTTCAAAAGTTGGCAGGCCACTGAGTGGCCATTCGAGTTTAAAGGTCTCCATTGACTGTGCATGGGAGAAGGTAGGCATCCTTCTGATTGGCCGCCTACAGTACTGAACAGAGTAGGCGGCTTCTTAATTGGTTGCCTACTCTCACATGTTGAAAGGTTAATTATGTTAGACCCGGGCAATTACATTTCCTATGGAGGACAATTGCCTGGGACCTGATTGGTTGTCACTTGCCACTCCAATTCCTATTGGCTAGAAATTGGAGAGGCAAGATTGAATTATGGAAAGTGCTTTTTGCTGTGAACAGTCCCCTTGTTTCCAGTGTCATCCTGTTTAGGAACCTATTGTCCACTTTGTGTAGTGCAAGCCCCTTCCCCTGGGAAGTGGGACTGAGGTCCTCCCCAGTGGCTCCATTGCCCCTGCCCTGGGAAGTGGGACTGAGGTCCTCCCCAATGGCTCCGTTGCCCCTGCCCTGGAGAGTGGGACTGAAGTACTCCGCAGCTGCTCTGATAGCTCTAGCCTGGTGAGTGGTATTGCGCTCCTCGCCAGCTCCAGTGATGTACGTGTGATTATGTGACGATGTACATGTGAGTATGTGATATGTATGAGTATATGACGATGTACATGTGAGTATGTGACAATTATGTCTAGTATGTGATGATGTACGTGCGATTATGTACGTGCGAGTACGTGATGAGGTACGTGCGAGTACGTGATGAGGTACGTGCGAGTACGTGATGAGGTACGTGCGAGTACGTGATGAGGTACGTGCGAGTACGTGATGAGGTACGTGCGAGTACGTGATGAGGTACGTGCGAGTACGTGATGATGTACGTGCGAGTACGTGATGATGTACGTGTGAGTACGTGATTACTTTTGTCTGCAGCATGGAGGGATCTGTCCACGGACACCAAAGGGCTTAACATAACCTTTTGCATGACAGAGAGGTATCAAACACATTTCAAAGTATTGGATACCTCTCTGTCCTACAAAAAGGCTTTAAAATAATGTAACTCAACTTCTCGACTTTACATCAGAGGTAACTAGTCATTGAAATGTAAACATTTGGTTTCCCCCTTAACAGAAAAATATTTTCCTGGGGAGTATGTAAAACCCTGCACCAGGTGTATACCCCTTTACATGATATAATCTCCGGTGGTGGGGAGTTCCCTGGGTACCTCTGTCCACTTCTCCTCCTTCCCAACCTGTTACACCCACTTCCCTCCCACTTCTCCTCCTTCCCAACCTGCTCCTCCCACTTCTCCTCCTTCCCAACCTGTTACACCCACTTCCCTCCCACTTCTCCTCCTTCCCAACCTGCTCCTCCCACTTCCCTCCCACTTCTCCTCCTTCCCAACCTGCTCCTCCCACTTCCCCATCCACTTCTCCTTCTCACCCTGCTCCTCCACTTCCCATCCACTTCTCACTCTTCCCCACCAAGTTCCTCCCACTTCCCACCCACTTCTCCTCCTTCCCAACCTGTTCCTCCCATTTCCCATACATTTCTCATCCTTCCCCACCCTGTTCCTCCCACTTCCCACCCACTTTTCTGACATGTCCGCTCCCTCACTGCAAGTAAGTCCTCCCCCATTTTGACACGAATTACATCATTTAGATTCCAGGTATGCCTTTTGAATGCTAGGGAGATCTCCAATTAATTGCAGAGAAATGTGTTGATCTGTCTAGCAACCAAGAGGTTAATGGGGTTTTTTTCTTGCTTGTCATAGGCCAAGGATATTTTCTGTACATGGGATTGGGGGCGGGGTCATGTGAAGAATGGGGATGTGGTCCTGGGCAGAGCTAAAGGCGCATAGAGTGCCTTGTCTAGATGCACCTGGGATGCAAAACAATCCCTGTCTATAACCTATATCTGGCCCCACCACAATTACCGTAAAATCTCGGGTATAATGCGCACAATTTTACCCCACTTCACCTTATGTGAAGTGTGTGGGGGGTGTATTATACCAGAGATTTTTTTATAAAAAAAAAAAAAAATTAAGCCTGCCAGATCCCTTCCCTCACTCTCCCGGCGCTATCTGATGCTAAAATACCATTTACTTACATCAAAGTTCAAGTCCCTGCATTTTCCCCATTAGCAGGCAACATATAACAGATGTCAATATTCCCTGTGGGCGGCACGCTTCCATTCGCTGCCCGCTTCCTTCAGGACCTACCGGCTCCAGCCAATGGTAATGCCCTGTGAGGATCTGAAGGTCCTCACAGGGCAATACCATAGCCGTAAGAAAGCGGGCCGCGAATGGAAGCGTGCCGCCCGCAGGGAATATTGACATCTGTTATATGTTGCCTGCTAATGGGGAATTGAATTTTGATGTAAGTAAATGGTATTTTAGCAGCGGATAGCTTCGGGGGAGGGAGGGAAGGGTTCTGGAAGGCTTAATTTTTTTTTCTTAAGAGGGGAGAACAAGGGTACGTATTATACATTGGCACTCTTGTTTTCCCCTAAAATCTTGGGCATAATATACACCTGTGTATTATACACAGGTGCGTATTATACCTGAGATTTTACGGTACATATTGTACAAGTGCATGACGTGGAAAATAAAGATTCCCTGTCCTTTTTATTTACCATTCTGCTCCAAACGGTGTCACTGTATTTCTGTTTCCAGAGAGCTTCCTGGCAGGGAATGTGAGAGCAGAGGTAGTGATAACATTTAGTCCTCTGTATGCTGTAGTTACTAGGCAGAAGGCAACCTCCTCTGCTGTGTGGGCAGCAGGGGCATAACTAAAGGGGTACAGAGCAGTTGTACCAGCGCATTCCAGGGGAGTCTATATGCCCAGGGGCCAATAGCTTTCAGTTACACCTATGTGAAAATATGTGTGTGTGATAGGAGGCCCAAAACAATATTTGTACTGGGTCCTCCAATGACTATTAAAAACTGCATGTGTCTTGTTAGCCATAAGACCATATGATGTTGGCTAACCCCTTAATGACCGCCCGAACCGATGTTTGGTTAACCCCTTAATGACTGCCCGATCTGGCACGTGGGCAGCAGTTAAGGAACATGGAACTTTTTTTTTTTTCTCTCTCTCAATGAATTCTGGGAATTCGGTCCTTAAGTGCCGGCATGTCAATAAGACAATATGAAAAAATATCCAGCCACACTCTGGGTAGAGACTGAACCTCAGTATTTTTATTTAAAAAACTAGTAATGTTGGACGTCGTTGCCCGTCATATTATTTACACAGAGAGACATTGTGTGAAAGACATATGCAGTGTTACAGACACGCACTTAAAGAGACAGAGCGTGTCACACACTGTGACACGCATACAGAGACACACACACATACATGGACGTATGTCACATATGTAGACAGTGTGTGACAGACGCAGTGGTGATGTAGATATGCTGATAAGAGTTGTAAAAAAGGTTTTAATTGCAGCTCTTCAACTTGATGAATAAGACCCTGTATCCTTACAGTTGAAGTGAGTGAGTTGTGTTACTTGATGAATAAGACCCTGTATCCTTACAGTTGAAGTGAGTGTGCTGTGTTACTTGATGAATAAGGCCCTGAATCCTTACAGTTGAAGTGAATGTGCTGTGTTACTTGATGAATAAGGCCCTGTATCCTCCTTACAGTTGAAGTGAGTGTGCTGTGTTACTTGGTGAATAAGGCCCTGTATCCTTACAGTTGAAGTGAGTGTGCTGTGTTACTTGATGAATAAGGCCCTGTATCCTTACAGTTGAAGTGAGTGTGCTATGTACTTGGTGAAGGTCACAGTGAGAAGATGTTTGTGAGTAAAGGAATAATTTAGATTACAGCAGTGGATACTGCAGTACATTTGAAGAAATAGGTTGGCAGACAGAGGGTTAAGTGACAGATGCAGTCATAGATAATGTAATAATGATGTGGGAGTAAAATGGCGAGATTGGGACTATGGATGAATGGCAAGGGGATAGGTGAGTGAGGGTGACAAGGGAGGAGGAGATGAGAGATTGAGGAGAAGAGGGACAGTGAAGGGTTACAGTAAAGTAATGGGCGAGGGGGAGAAATGACTATACATAGACAGTGAAGTAGACATGAAATACAGGGCTGTAGGGTTACTGCATTATACAGACCTAGTGTAGCAGTTGGTTGGAGTGAAGCACTGAGTGTGAGAGAGGTATGCAACACGTTGCTGTGTAATGAGTTGTATAGTCTTCTGGCAGTGAAAGGGTTAAGTGACATGTTGGGCGCTCCTTGAATTAGTCGGTCGTGGTGGTCAGCTGGGACAGAGTCGGATTATATGTCCATGGACCGTAGGCAAGGGATCAATAGAGGGACCCCTAACAGCTAATAGGCTTCAAAACAGGAAGGCTCATATACTAAGGAAAGTGGTAGAATTTTGTGGAAAAGTAATAGCAGCACAGGGAACAATACCCTATGAGTGACAGAGGTACGCAGAGCAATGTGCTGCATATCACCTCTGGTACTCCAGGGGTTAATGGGCTTAACCCTCTAAGTGCCAGAGAGGTATCCAAGGCATTGCAACAGCACTCAAAGGGTTAAATTGAAACAAAGTGAGTCCATCAGCCCCAGTTCTTAGCATGGAAACTGAAGATCTGTGTGTTCTAACCTATTCCCCAGCTGACTCCACTCACCTGACTCCAGTCTGCCTCTGAATTTCCCAGTGCATTATGGGACTGGAGGTGGAAACAGAAGTTTTTATGCTCTTTGAAAGAAGTGATCAATGTGTGGCTCCCCAGCAAAATGTGAGCTACTGGTTGGTGGGTTATAGTATTGTGCTAGGAGTTGTTTACTGTAGGCGTTGTAAGTCGAGAGAAGTGTTGTAGCAGTAGGTGAGTTGTGGAGGAGAGGGTTAACCCTTTGAGTGCTAGAGGTATGCGACGCATTGCTTTTCAATGTATGAGTACCCCTCTGGCACTCAAAGGGTTAAGACTGATGTTGGGGGAGGGCTAACTTCCTTACAGCCGCCACTGGCTGTGTGTGGCAGGGGATGCAGGTTCTCTCGTATATTATATTTTATATATATATATATATATATATATATTTTATATATATATATATATATATATATATATATATATATATACACATACATATACATACATATACATACATACACACACACACTACCAGTGTGGGACGGCGTTGCCCGTCATGTTATGACCGTTGGGCGCACGTGTGTGAAATGTAGACACACTGATGAACACAGACATATGCAACACACAGGCAGACACATACACACAGTGAGCGGCAGAGACATGCAAAAGACATGCACATAGACACACCGGAGATGGACACACATATGTAACAGAGGTGTACACACGTAACATATATGCACAGAAACACATGTTCGCATGACTTGTGCACCCCTCTGGCACTCAAATGGTTAAGGTATAGAGAGGCATGTCAGAGTTAAATAGCAGTGGGAAGTGTATTCATACCTGGGAACATTGACTTGTGGAGTCCCTGGAGGGGAATCATGTGATGCTGATGTGGAGAGACAAATGGGGAAATCTGGGTTAAAAGTGGGTGGGGTGTAATCGCGAGTAGGGGCGGGGCTTAACATAAATGTGAAAAAGTGTTAGTAATAGGCTGGGGAAGGAGGAGAAGTGGGAGGGAATTGCAAGTTTACAGTGTGAGGGGGTTGAACACACACTCCCTGAGGGCTAAAACTTGATACACTGTAGAAAACAAGGGGGCGCCCAATAGTGTAATATGTTCCAGATATACAAAGGAGATTGGAGATAATAAATGGATACTCACAAGTATACTGGTCAGCTGATCAATTGCTGACTCAAACACATACGGAGAATTTGACCCCGTCTCCGTTCGGGTGTAAGTGCCCAAACAATGCCCAAACTATATTGAGTGAATCAAATGAAAAAATAAAAATGATAAAAAACGGCTCCAAAAATTAAAAAAATATATTTAATATTGTAAAAGAAAAATAGCTCTATCAATAGATCTAACGCGTTTCACGGCTCAACGCCGCTTTATCAAAGATACATACAATGATAGAGTATACACAAGTCATACACAGAAGCCGTTAACATCAATCCTTTTAAACATAATGATCGCTAATCATTGGAAAAAGACCGTCCGATCAGTGACCAATAGGACTCACCCCATCGACAGCCGCTCCAACCGAAACCATCCCCAGTAACACCAGGAGCAGAAAACGTGCGTGCCACGCTGTCGCCATCACAACAGAACACGGCGCGCACAACAGTGACGTCATCGCGACTCTCGATCAGGAATCCAACGAGCAGATCCCCGGTCAGACGGACAGAATCCAAAACATTTATCACAGTACAACACAAAAAACAAAACAACATTCTCTAACTTAACGCCATACATTTTACAATCCAAAATCGGTAAAAATCCTTTATACCCATGTATGCAGATCTTAATGATAAATGAGAGCAATACATGACGATATAAAAGGATACCGAAGTATATACTACCAGATATAAACAATGCGCATACATTAATATATTTCCACCATTGTAATACAATAAAAATATCTAATACATATATATCAAAAGTAAATACTTATGTGCTAACACAAATAAAATAAACCTTCTCTGTGTGCATATATATATGTGTATCAATATGTGCTTATACCAGAAAAAAGAAACTCTCACATGCAAGTAAGCACATATACCCATTCCCATGAATGCACTTACATATAATGATCCAATCTTATTTGCAAAGATTTGATACCAAATATTTCACATATCAATTGTTATTAATTCCTTTATTAATTGTGATTTTGGATTGTAAAATGTATGGCGTTAAGTTAGAGAATGTTGTTTTGTTTTTTGTGTTGTACTGTGATAAATGTTTTGGATTCTGTCCGTCTGACCGGGGATCTGCTCGTTGGATTCCCGATCGAGAGTCGCGATGACGTCACTGTTGTGCGCGCCGTGTTCTGTTGTGATGGCGACAGCGTGGCACGCACGTTTTCTGCTCCTGGTGTTACTGGGGATGGTTTCGGTTGGAGCGGCTGTCGATGGGGTGAGTCCTATTGGTCACTGATCGGACGGTCTTTTTCCAATGATTAGCGATCATTATGTTTTAAAGGATTGATGTTAACGGCTTCTGTGTATGACTTGTGTATACTCTATCATTGTATGTATCTTTGATACAGCGGCGTTGAGCCGTGAAACGCGTTAGATCTATTGATAGAGCTATTTTTCTTTTACAATATTAAATATATTTTTTTAATTTTTGGAGCCGTTTTTTATCATTTTTATTTTTTCATTTGATTCACTCAATATAGTTTGGGCATTGTTTGGGCACTTACACCCGAACGGAGACGGGGTCAAATTCTCCGTGTGTGTTTGAGTCAGCAATTGATCAGCTGACCAGTATACTTGTGAGTATCCATTTATTATCTCCAATCTCCTTTGTATATCTGGAACATATTACACTATTGGGCGCCCCCTTGTTTTCTACAGTGGTGTTTATATTGAAGAGAGAGCTTTTCTAGAGGAGCAGCCTGTTTGTGGTGTACAGAGAAGGAGGAATTACTAAAGTTTGGGGCAGCTATTCATTTCCCCACTGCGATCTAAGCTGCTCTTACACATATATGCAGCATATCCTCTTGTGAGTATAACTCACTGTGGTGATTCTGGTGAAGGGTGATTGTTTGAAGATTCAACACAGGGGAGCGCCTCCTGTTTCTCTCTCTTTTTTGTTTGTCTATAAAACTTGATACACAACCCTGTGGCAGTCAGTGGGTTAAAGGGATAGTACTTCGTTTTAACTTTATTTTATTTTGTAGGCATTAAAAAAACATGAAGAATGATATAAGTCTTATCTCTCAAACCTTTATGGTTTAAGAGATATTCACAAACAAAGTATCCCCCCCCTGTTCAACCAGATCAGAAGGGAGGTGCCCAGGTAGACTGCAGAGAGGGACAATCTTCAATTAAGATAAGGGAAAAACCTGAAAAACTTGTCAAGGGGGGCAGGGCTTTCATTGTTCTCATAGGAAGAAGATTGTCCCCTTCTGTTATCTGTCTGGTCATACAACCAGATTCACATCTGAGAAGAGATGGCTTACACTAGGTAAAAGGGGCGGGAGGTTAAACTTTGCTTGTGAATATCTCATAAGCCATAAAGGTTTGAGAGATAAGAGATATCATTCTTCATGTTTTTTTAATGCCTACAAAATAAAATAAAGTTAAAACGAAGTATTACTATCCCTTTAAGTGTGTACCTGATGGCTGTCTGTCCTGTGTCTTGCATGGCAAATGATGACAGTCAAGAAATAATTCAGCAATGAGGGCCTACCTTAACCCTTTGAGTGCCATTTTGTTCCTCTGGTGCTGCAGCACCCTTCAGTGGCTGTACTACAACTCCTGCTGAGGCCACTGGGAGTCAGGGTGAGTGTGTGTGTGTGTTTGTGTGTGTCAGCCATATTTCTTTCTGGCTTTGTGTGTGCGTTTGGTGCTGTGTGCGTGTGATGCTGTGTGTGAGAGGGGCATGTGTGTGTGTGTGTGTGAGTGGGGCATGTGTGTGTTTGGTGCTGCGTGAGTGGGGCATGTGTGTGTGTTTGGTGCTGTGTGAGTGGGGCATGTGTGTTTGTCTGTGGAGTAGGAGCAAATGGCATCCATTTAGTTTTTTCTGACTTTTATAGTGGTGGGCGGGCTGCATACAGGGGGCGGGCCAACTCCCTGCATGACTGAATCACCCAATGGGAGCAGTAACTCCTCCTTTCTGCCTCCCCTGGGCGTGTTTTGTCAGGCACAAAGTCCTTTATATATATAGATTAGGCAGACATGTGGACACCGGAAAAGAGAACCGCAAACAGTAGATCTACGATTTCTGGTTCTTTTATCTTGTGTCCACACATCTCTAATTTTTTCAATAAACATACTGTTTTTACTACCACGGAGGTTCAGTCTCTACCTAGAGTGTGGTTGGATGTTGTTTCATTGCAAATTGGGACCGGCTATCCTGTTGACCAGCACTGGAGAGACTCTCACTAAGGTGGAGAGTGATTTTATTTTGTTTGTTACATTGACATACATTTGAGTGAATGGTGCCGCTGAGGTTTCTTTTTGGACTTTACATTCAGTTAAGAAAATATTCACACGGTACCGTACACTGTTGTATGCCAGTTGTGCTACCAGTGACATTTCATATGTTTATTAAGCTTTTCAGTGATGATTCATATGCTAATGAAGCTCTGTGCTGCACCAGGACACTTTCTATTTCACTTTTCCCAGCAATAAGTGAATATTTCCTAAACTTTTGGTTAAAATGACATATAGGTAGTTTTGACAGAGGTTTTCAATTATGTAAATACAATTCAAGATGACATTTATAACAATAGTTATTTTGTTACCTATGCAGCAGTAAGGTTAGTGCAGATTTGCCCCAGTTTCTTTGCGCATACGGCCCTACGCATTAAAGGGATAGTAATGTATCAAACAAAATGCAGCTGTGATTCATCTTCATACTATCTGTCCCATGGAGAGCTGTATTTCAATACTATCAGACTTGTAGTTCATCCGCAGCTGAATGAGAAAGTATCCCCCTCCCGCTCCTTTTACTTACATCACGCTGCTCTCCAAGCCGGTCAGGATGGAGCGCAGTGAGGGACAATCTAATGTGAGCGTAAGGAAAAACCTACCCTTCTTCGTCAAGGGCGGCGGGGTTTTCCTTGTGCTGTGAGCTGTCCAGTCAAGCAACCGGATTCCACATCTGATGGGAGGCGCTAAAAGGGGCGGGAATGGCATACTTTCTTGTTCAACTACTGCTGAACTACTGGTCTGATAATATAATAATACAGTTCTACATGCGACAAATAGTATGAAGATGAACTGAAGCTGCATTTTGTTTGATACGTAACTACCACAGCTAAAGAGGAGTTCACTTTTAAAATGTTGCACACCAAACAGCGTGCGACATGAAGGCGCATTCACCGTATTGCAGTGATTACAAGGGTGACATGAGAATCTCGCCCTGCATGAAAAGTGCAAGATTATCATGTTGCGAGCTAAAACGTCACTTGGTTACTTTAATCTGCATTACATAGTATTCTTGGCTAATTTTGCCAGTTTACAATAAATGGGGCAAACTGTCACAGGACTACAACTCCCACCAACCTCTGGCCAAAAAATGTTTTATTCCATCTTTATTTGTACGGTGGTAGTATAAATATCCTTATACATAAAGATGATCAGATTCCACTTGTAAAATATCTGTATAGCAGTTTTCTTCTCCCAGTATCCCCTCTTTAGATATTAGATTCCTTACTAAGATCTTTAATCTGTGTGCTGCTTAACCACTTAAGGACTATGTGACGTACTATGATCGTTACGGTCCTTATACCCTTAAGGACCAGTGATGGTCATAGCACGTCACATACTTTTTACTTACATCGCTGTATAGGGAGCGCTGTAAGTAAAAACAGGACCTAAAATTGATCGCTCCAAGACCGGACTGATCTCTCTTAGGCCTCAAAGAGGTGCGCCGGTATGCGTAACAGGTCACGTGTACCGGCGCGTCGGCAAGGATCAAAGCAGTCCTTAAGGGAAGGTAACTTCCATGGACCGCTGGTCCTTAAGGGGTTAATTATCGCTGTCTTCACAGGATCTTGTAGTATGTAGTACTCACGTGCTTAGGTTCCGTTTTTGTCTTGTGACTAAATCATGTGACAAATCTAAATGCAAATGTAAACGGTATACGGACACTATGAGTGAAGGGAAGAACAGAGATTGGAGACACACAAAGGGTTAAAGCTGTGCATAAGGTATGCAGGCACTAAAAGGGATGCGGGTTGAAGCAACGTTTAAGGAGGCGACATGAGAATCTTGCACTTTTGATGCAGGGCGAGATTCTCATGTTGCCCTTTTTATCACGGAGACATGGTTATTGCGCCTTTATGTCACACGCTCTTTTGTCTGCGTCATTTTCAAAGAGATCCATTATTTTAAAGGATGAATTTTAGCGATTGTTCAAAAGAAAATAATTGAATTCTTACCAGTTTATTTTCTTGCTCTTTGGCTCGTTTCCCTTTGCTGATTGATGCAATTTTATTCTCTATTTGGTAAATCTGCTGGTTTATCTGCTGCACCAGAACCTGGAATTTCACAGGAAAAACAAATTTGGTTTCTGCACTTTATGAAATAAGACATTGAAGCCACGTTCTGCAGGGCGCCACGGCGGGACAGTAGCAATAAAAGAATAATGATGGACGGACAAATGGAAGTGGAGTTTTTCTGGAGTAAATCAACTGCACCACAGGGGACAAATAAACATTTTGGTTGCATTAAATTGGGCTTTTAACCTCTTGAATGCAATGTGATCGATACCTTCCTAATATTCAGGCAATTAAAACCCCAGTTTAACCCATGTGAATTTTCATACGCACTCTATGCAAGGCCCTGAATACCAGTGGCACTTAAAGGGTTAAGACATACTACCACTAGGAGAACATGCGTTAATATCACAGTCTTTGCGTAGATTTAATGGGTTGTAGAGGCAGCAACGCTCAAGTGCAGTGGAGAAAGAGAAGTTAGATAAGGAATAATAACCATTTGGAACTTACATCATTTGTAAATTGAGTGGGAAGTGGGATTGTCTATCCACTGGTAACTGGAAAATGTATTGGGGGAATTCTCTACATAAAACACTGAATATTCATATGCTGAAAAGACCTGGGTTTTTAAAGAGTAGCATTTTTCTTGCTTGTGTGTGGACAGGCGAATTGAAATTAACGATTAGGATTTCCCTGATTAAGCACGGCTGAGTTAAAGGGATAGTAATGGTTGTTTATAAAAAAGTTTAATATTGTAGGTATTAAAAATATTTAGATGTCAGAGCCCTAGCTGACAGAAGGAAATTCTGGTCCTGGGACCAGTCATTGGCTCTTCAGCAGAGCTGAAATCATGTTATCTAGAAAGAAATACTTCATTGGAAAGGTCTACAAAGTGTGCCTGCAAACCAGGCACACTTTGTAGACCGTTCCACTGAAGTATTTCTTTCTAGATAGCGTTATTGACCAGAATTTCCTTCTGTCAGCTAGGGCTCTGGAGTTTATCAAAGGGGTGGAGGGGAAACTTTTTAAGCTTATATCTCTCAAACTATACATGTTTGAGAGACGGGACATAAGTCATTGCATTAATATTTTTAATACCTACAATATTAAACTTTTTTATAAACAACCATTACTATCCCTTTAAGGACATGGCCTGTTAGTGGATCTGGAATATCTCTGCATTACACTAGAACTAGCATTTTGGGATGGCGTTGCCCATCAAGTACTCAGCCTTCAATTAACCCTTTGAGTGGCAGATAGGTACACAATGCATTGCGTACCCTTCTGTCACTCAAAGTCTTAAGCATTGGTTAAAAAAATAAACAAAACAGACGGCCAATACGTCTCACATTGCTAATATCGCCTAAAGGGGGACATTTGGGAGCTACAGACCCCTAATATCTCCTAAAGAGGGACACTTGGGAAGAATGGACCCCTGCTATCTCCTAAAGAGGGGCACTTGGGAGAAATGGTCCCCTACTATCTCCTAAAGAGGGACACTTGGGAGAAATGGACCCCTGATATCTCCTAAAGAGGGACACTTGGGAGAAATAGACCCCTTCTATCTCCTAAAGAGGGACACTTGGGAGAAATGGACCCCTACTATCTCCTAAAGAGGGACACTTGGGAGGTATGGATCCCTAATATCTCCTAAAGAGGGATACTTGGGAGAAATGAGGAGTCCATACCTCCCAAGTGTCCCTCTTTAGGAGATAGTAGGACATTGTACCTCCCAAGTGTCCCTCTTTAGGAGATAGAAGGACAATGTACCTCCCAATTATCCCTCTTTAGGAGATATTAGGGGTTCCTCCCAAGTGTCCCCGTTAGGAGAAATTAGGAGTCCATACCTCCCAACGGGGACACTTGGCAGGCACCCCTAATATCTCCTAAAGAGGGACACTTGGAAAGAATGGACCCCTACCATCTTCTAAAGAGGGACACTTGGGAGATATGAACCCCTAATATCTCCTAAAGAGGGACACTTGGGGGTATAGTACATATAATCCCAAAAGAAGTTCTACATCAGCTGAATTTTTACACCACAAAATGGGCTTTCCTTGTGGACATATATGATTTCCAGATCTGTACACAAATTGAAAGTACAGGATTGTACTGGGTAGTTCTTGTATGTGAGTGAGAACTGGTCTTTTGTCCAAAATCTGACATCATACCCCTGAGAGCTGATGGCAGTAGAAGGAAGTTTGTTACACCGATAATTAGGGAACTTTCCAAGAAATCATTCTATACACCTTTCATCTAGAGAGAAACAGATTCATTATGACCTTTTGAGTGCCAAAGGGGTTGTGGCAGAGACATCTGCCTCCCAGATGTTGCTGTAGAAGATGCAATATATATATATACATATATACACAAGAGACGCATATCTTTTTTCAGCCACATCAACTATGTTAGTATGTAAGACACACCACACACATTTTACACACACACACCCAACACACACACACATGCACTCAAAAAAACACAAGCAATACACAAACACATGCACAACAGATATGCAATACACACAATATATCACAACACACACATGTAAAACACACATGCACAAAACACACTATGATAAACCATAAGTGGGTGGACAGAAAGCACAGTCTTCTAGGGTATCTCACACAGTCCACAGTTCTTAAAGATTTGCAGGTTTATGTTTTGCATTGTATAAAACACAAATCAGCACGCAGTGTTTTACAAAACAAAATGAAAACACACACAAAAATCTGATCACTACTAAAAAAAAGCACAGGTCTAACCAACCTTTTCAAGTCCTGCTTTGTTGCTCTGCACTTCTTGCTCACAGCAAGTAAAATTCCATTTTCCTTTTACAAACTTTGCAGCCTGGGATTGCTAAATCTGCTAATTGGGACAGGTGGTAGGATAGCGGCTATATAGGATTCTGGGTCCTAAATCCCTTCCTTCTACAATCATTCCATACACTAGCACAACACACACGCACATAGAACAGATAATATTGATAGACACATTATATATATATATATATATATAGATATAGATATAGAGAGAGAGAGAGAGAGAGAGAGAGAGAGAGAGAGAGAGAGAGAGAGAGAGAGAGAGAGAGAGAGAGAGAGAGAGAGAGAGAGAGAGAGAGAGAGAGAGAGAGAGCAGCAAAAACGCTGTATGTATAACACAATCCAGACAATGTTATACACACAGAGCTATAGGATAGGCAGGTGAGGAAAGAGTAAACATGCTGTAACATGTGATAGTTTAATAGCACTACAACTCCCATAATCCTTACCCATCTTCAGTGATTGTGTTGAAAAGCAGACTTAATTGGCTTTATTAGTAAGTGGATGTGAGGTAATCTGTGGGATGACGAATGGTAGGTGAAGGCACAGTGCTAAAAACTGTAACCCTTTGAATGGCAGAGAGGTACGCAATGCATTGCAATGCACTGCATACCCCCTCTGACACCCAAACGGTTAACAACATAGTGTAAGTGTGGAGTAGCAGTAGGGAGGAGACATGAATATCTCCTCCTTACTGCCGCCCCTGGGTGTGTGTGTGGCTGAATGTAAAAAAAGGAGCCAGCATTAACACATGTGTACATTGACAGAGTGCCTTGATGGCCCGAAACAGCTGTCGGCTCTCGGTATGTGTGTAAGACCACCGATACCCTGTATGATGTATTGAAGCACAGAATAAAGATGCTTGTGGGCCTGTTGCACCAAACTTGCGGGGGACTTGTTTGTTGAAGTCCAAATAATAGGACAAAAAAAAAACCCAACAACATTGTTTATCCCTGCAGTATTCTATCCCAATATGAATGTGGAGGTACCATCTGTAATATAAGGTGCTAAAAGACTGCCCGTGCAGCCAACTTCTTATCTCACTTCATTGGATTACACTTGGATTGCCTAAACCAGGTCAACGTTTATGCCTTGTACTGAAAGAACAACACAACAAAGTGCAAAAATGCCGACCCTGGAAGAAACTCCAGGTTTAGAGTTTTAAAAAAATTGCTAAATGGCTTTTCCTGCAAAATAAAACAGGAGTGCTCATAGCTGGGGGATTTTCCATTTAAAAGTTATTACACCTCAGTTTGTTTTTTGTTTACATCTGACTGAAAATTCACTGATCTGTCTCCAAGGGAGTTGTAGTCTTCAACAACTGGAGTCTAAAAATGGACTTTCTTATCTCTACAGTAACATGGCAATGACATGAACAGGACAGACGTGGTGTGCCAACCCAGGCTACCATACTTACATCAATCTGAGCTTGGCACTGCATCACACAAGCCTGGAGGCCTCTCCTCTTTCCTGCCCGCGTCGCTGGGGATGAAGACTCTCTTTTGTGTCTCCGGAGATTATGAAAACTGGTTATGTCAATCTGTGAGCAAGAGGGAAAAAGAACCAGGACATCAGCTTCCACAGCACATGGAAACCAGTGGGTCACTGAAGATGGTGACAGAATGATCCACTCTATTTGAGGATGTTACATGGGGTGTAATTCAGCAAACTGGATGTGCAATTTTTGAGCAAACCAATTTCATCATGGAGGACAAATGAAAGTGACAATTCCCCACTGCTTTAAATTGAGTGTGTTGTAATTAAAATCTCCATTTCAATCAAAGGGAATATTCATTTGCCGTGTCCCAGAATTCCTCTGCTTCAGATTGCTGAATTATACCATAGCTACATAATAAATTAGATAAAAACAAGACATAAGGTTGTAAAGTACAAGCTTCACTACAGTATATACCTACCACATTAGCCTTCCCAATTCAAAGGGGAGGTTAGTACATTATAAGGATAGTAATGGTTCAAAATAAAAGCAGCTCCAATTAATCTTCATAGTATTTGGGCCGTGGAGAGTGTTATATCACTACTGTCAGTAGTGAGTTGTAGTTCAAGGGTAATTGAATGATAAAGTATCCCCCTCCCTTCCCTTTTACCTAGTGTAAGCCGCCTCCCCTCAGATGTGGAATCCAGTCCTTAGACCAGGCAGCTCACAGCAAGGGTCAGTCTTCTTACTGTGAGAACAATGAAAACACTGTCCCCATATACAGGTTTTTCCCTTATGCTAATTGAAGATTGTCCCTCTCTGCAAGCCATCTGGACACCACTTTTCTGTTCTGAAGTGAGCAGTGTTACATCAGTAAAAGGGGTGGGGGGGGATACTTTGTCATTGAATTACTCTTGTACTACAACTCTGACAGTATTGAAATAACACTCTCCATGGCCCAAATACTATGAAGATGTAACGGTTTGTTCGACACACAGACACAATGGTTTAGGATAAAAACACAGTTTTATTGAAATCACAATAAAATAAGAACCCTCACAGGTCCTGTAGTATACAGGCAGTATAATACAGACACACGACAGGTTAATAATACAATTGCCCACACAGGTCCAATACAAAACTAAGGTACAAGCAGTATATACTGACATAGGTCAGGCAAAAGGAGTAAGTGTCCCAGGACTCTGGTACTGCAAGAGTTAAAGTTCATCAAGGAGTGTAAACAGTCCCATGTGTGAAAGTACTGAGATAGCACTTATTAGAGAGCTTCGGGTCGTCCAATGCTAGCAGAACAACGTGAACTGCCAGAGTACAACAGGAACAGAGTAGTGAGTACTGCCTGAGCAGTAACGGAGGCAGACACTTGCAACCTGCAGGAGCAGTAAACGGAGGACAAGCCAATGGCGCACTACTGGAGCAGTAACAGAGGCAGACTCTTGCAACCAGTATGAGCAGTAACGGAGGACTAAGCCAAAAGCACACTGCCGGAGCAGTAACGGAGGCAGTACTGGCAACCTGCAGGAGCAATAACGGAGGACAAGCCAATGACGACTACCGGAGCAATAACGGAGGCAGACACTTGCAACCGGTATGAGCAGTAACGGAGGACTAGGCCAAAGGCACACTGCCGGAGCAGTAATGGAGGCGGACACTAGCAACCTGCAGGAGCAGTAATGGAGGACAAGCCAATGGCGACTACCAGAGCAATAACGGAGGCAGACACTTGCAACCGGTATAATCAGTAATGGAGGACTAGGCCAGAGGCACACTGCCGGAGCAGTAACGGAGGCAGACACTAGCAACCTGCAGGAGCAGTAATGGAACTGACTAGTGCTCAGTAAAGCAAGTGCAACCGGATCGCCTGCAGAGTGAGAATGTCGCAGAGGCTACAACAAGCTGTAGAAGCAGGAACGTCAATCAAGCCGCGTCGGTACACAGGAACGGGAACGTCAGTTGAGCCGGGTCGGTACACTGGAGCAGGAACGTCAGCCGGTCCGGGTCAGTACACAGGAGCATGAACGTCAGCCAGGCCGGGTCGGTACACAGGAGCAGGCACTGAGGAGAAGTCAGGCAATCCGGGTCGGTACACAGGAGCAGGAGAACTGATGTGGAGTAGTCAGGCAGGCAAAGTCGGTGCACTGGGAACACTGAGCAGAAAACTAGCACTGGTACAGGAACACCACGAAAGGACACCGTGTGGGTGCAGGAGCCCAGTATATAAAGGCCATACTGGGCGGGATCAATACAGGACAGCCAATGGGAGCACTCGCAGGATAAACTGACAGGAAAACAGAAACAAGGGAGCACGGGCACCGTGATAGAAGATTCATTTGAGCTGCTTTTATTTTGAAACATTATTATCCCTTTAAATAGGAAGTTCTGTTACCAGACCAGTATAATCCTGTAAGTTCCACTCTGCTAGAAATTTATCAGTTCCACATAACAGAACAAAATCCGTTCACTCGATCTTATCGGAACAATGTTATACCTCCCATGTGTTGTCCTTAACAGTCCCTGGTGATGTTTGGTGCCGCTGGATACGTGTAACAGGCAATTATATAATTGGATAACCTCCTTACAAAAAAACGCTTTACTTAAAGGTTGTCAGGCAATAAGCCCCAAACTGACAAACGATCGTCCTGTATATTGAGAACTATCTAACCAACAGCATTCACTATACAGAAGGATTGTTTGTCTGTTTGGGGGCTTATACCCCAAGTGAACTATAACAGAAGAAATACCTTTGGCCGCTGTCGATTACCACAGTGCAAGCCAGCTTGGAGCCACACGGTAATTGCAGGTTTTGATCTGTTTTCAAATTGCCTGACAACCTTTAAGTGAAGAGGTGCGTTGAAAGGAGGTTATCAAATATTATCAGGAGTGTCCAAGTTCAGTCAGCAAGGGCCACCAGCAGGCCAGAATGTAAGCACAGGCGAGTCAGTCGTAATGAATGAGCCACTGATTAACTCACCTGTGCTTTATCAGGGAAATACTTAAATCCTAGCCTGTTGGTGGCCCTTGAGGACTGAACTTGGGCAGCTCTGAATCATATCATTGCCTGTTACACGTATCCAGCAGTACCAAACACCACCATGGACTGTTGAGGACAACAGATGGGAGAACTTTGTTCCCATACTGTCAAGACCAGACTTAGTTCTGTTGCGTGGAACTGAGTGGAGATTACTACTATACAGAGTATATTACGTTTATTTTAATACAGTCTCTTACCATACTGGGACTACACTGCCATTGGCGTGCCATTTTTAAATAGAAAAAGATTCAGAAAGGGGGCCGTTAATTTTCACTCTGGCGTTGTGGTTGGAGTATAGCATCCTAATATAACCGAGGACCAAATCCATAAGCACGTAACGTAGATAACATAAAAGACCAATTTATTCTACCAAACGCCTTTTCAGCATCTATAGTAAGGACAATTTATGGGAGATTATTCATATTGATATGGTTGATGTATAACAACTTTCTGCTGTTATCCCTGGCTTCTTGACATGGTATAAAACTTGCTTGATCTAGGTGAATTAACGGCGGGAGTAGAAGTTGGAGTCTGTTTGCTAAGATTTTAGAGTAGATTTTGATGTCAACATTGAGTTGTGAGATTGAGCTGTAGTTTGCACAGCATTGAAGGTCTTTGCCAGGCTTCGGCAATACTGTAATGTAAGCTGTTGATATATTAGAATGTAATTTAATGTCTTCAGGAAAAAAAGACAAAAGATCTGGTTAGGAGAGGAGTCAATATAGACTGGAAAGCTTTGTAGTATGGCAGAGATAAACCATCAGGTCCTGGGCCTTTTCCAGATGGAAGGGATTTGATCACCAGATCCACCTCTGATTTGGAGATTGGCAATTCTAAATTCTTAATGGATTCTGCAGGAATCTGTGGTAGGTTTGCTGATTGCAAGTATGCATTTAAACTTGGATCTTCTATATGCATTGGGAGTAGCATCTGACTTGGTACACTTCCTTATACAATATCTGGCTAAGAGCAGAACGTGTCTGCAGTGGCTTTTGTTGAGTGTGAAATTGTTTTGGAGGATGTACGAATAGAGGAAATAAAGTAGATTGTTACTTGGCTTTTAGCTGATGAGCCAAGAGGCTACCAGGTTTGTATCCATATTCAAACTGGGCCTGACGGACTCTAAGAAAAGAACTTTCTACCTTATCGTGTAATAACGTCATCAGCTTGGATCTCAGAGACGTCAAGGGAGCAAAAGTAGCCACCACTGCAGAAGCCTTATGGAGTGACTCCAAGCAGCGTATTTCTTGCAAAATTACCTCTGTCTCTTAAGAAATTTGTTTTTTCCCTTCTCGCAGCTAATTTGAGTAGAACCCCCCTTATCACACACTTGTGTGCCTCCCATATCATAACAGGAGACATCCCTTCCCTGCAGTTCTCTGCTACATCGTGTTCTAAAGCTTGAGTAATCTGAGATCTAGAGTCTGAATAAGAAAGGAGGGATTCATCGAACTTCCAAGGTGTCGATGGAGTAGAGGGGGCAGAAAGTTCTAACATAATAGAAACTGGTGCATGATCAGACCAGGCAATGTTGCCAGTTGAGGCTTCTTTCAGGTGTGGAATAGATGAGAGGGACAGAAAAATATAATCTATTCTCGAATACAGTGAATGTGGATTGGAATAGAAAGAGTAATCTTTACCCTGAGGGTGTAGTATCCTCCACGTATCCACCAGGAACAAATTATGCAAGGATTTTGTAAACCTGCCTAGAAGGTTTTGGGAGTGTGAAGATCTGCCTGAAGAACAGTCAATATTAGGCGACATAAGAAGGTTGAAATCTCCTCCAAGAACCAATGTCCCCTCCTGAAAATCCGCAATACTATGAAGAGTTCTACAAATAAAAGGAACTTGGTTGTAATGTGGGCAATAGAGAGTTGCGAAGTATGACATGTAACGGTTTTCAGTACACTCAGAGGCAGGATGTTTGGTAAAACACAGTTTTATTGAAACCAGACAGAATAAAGTAACTCTCGTGGGTCCAGCATATATATAACACGTAATACTGACACAGGACAGGTTACAGAGTAAACATTAACCCACAAGGGTCCAGTACATATATCTGAGAGCAAAATATATATTACAGACACAGGTCAGGTTACAGTTCATGTGAATTAGCGAGACAATGATAGGAAGGTGCTATTAGGCCGGGAGGCTGATAGGCCTTAATAGTGGAAGGCCCAAGAAACAGTCTACACAGAGAGTGATACAATAGCGACTTGGCCACAATAGGTGAGCGAGGCCCTGAATGCGTAACGGACTACCCGACAACACAGGGTCATTGCAACCGGAGGTAACTGCGACCCAAGGGTAGAGGCACCAGACCGCAAGGGTTAACGAACGCTCAGGCGGATGGCAACTGCCAGGTAGTAGAGAGAAACTGAGGAGCCCAGGAGACCAGCCTCAGTAGGAGAGCAGTAACAAGCCAAGCATACAGTGTGCAACCATGAATAGCTCCTACCCTGGGGTATGGAGATACAAGGCACAATAGCGTAATTGGGTCGCAGTAGCTGAACGGCTAAAGCAGTAATCAAGGCCACCAAATGGGTCTAAAATAAGACCTGGACAGAGCACCAGAAAGATTCCCCAACCGGATAACCGGACGGGGTAGTGAACCGGGCCTGAGTGATACACAGGGCAGGAGTCTCAGCCAATCCGGGTCGATACACAGAGCAGGAACATCCTCCAAACTGGGTTGGTACACAGAGCAGGAACGTCAGCCAATCCAGGTCGGTACACAGAGCAGGAAGGTCAGCCAGGCCGGGTCGGTACACAGAGCAGGAACGTCAGCCAATCCAGGTCGGTACACAGAGCAGGAAGGTCAGCCAGGCCGGGTCGGTACACAGAGCAGGAACGTCAGCCAATCTGGGTCGGTACACAGAACAGGAATGTAATCAGGCAGAGTAGTCAGGCAGTCCGGGTCATACACAGGATTCACATGATATACACAGCAAGCACTAAGCAATTGGAACACCATGAAAGGGCCCTGCAGAAGTGACAGGGCACAGTACTTAAAGGCTAACACTGGGTGGAGCAACATCACGCTAGCCAATAAGAAGGCATCAGGAAATAACACTGTCAAAATGTCTCCAGCAATACACGGGCACCGTGATAAGACAGTACCATTGAGAGATCACTTCACAAATAAGTACCTACCCTCTTTATCATGTTTCCTCACAGAATGTACAAAATGAACATCTTTGTGGATACGTATTGCAAAACCCCCTGTCTTGACTGGAGCTGAACTATGATAAGCTTTAGGGTATGTGTTTGAGGTAAGAGTTACATTAACCCCTTCTTTTAAATGTTTTTCCTGTAACATAACATCTACTTTCATTTTCCTTAATTCCTTAACCACTAAGGATCTCTTCTTAGGCGAGTTAAGCCCTTTGACATTCTGAGATACAATTTTGAGAATTTTACTATGTTGAATAGACATCAGGGAGCTCAGGAGGGAGCTCAGAGTTAATCCAGGACCCAGGAATACCTGACTCCCGAAGGGAAACGGGACCCTAAATTTCTGGAAAACCATAAGTACCCAGGTCTATTGTGGGGGGTGGGGAGGGAAAGAAAAGGTACAGAAACGGAATTACGTGATAAGAAATTAAAGAGGAAGACAAAAGAGAAGAAAAAGAAAGGCGAAGACAGAATAAGAAATATTATTTGTTTCAGAAGGTGCAATGGGACAAGTCTCCCCTCTTGGAAAGAAATGTACCGAGTGTAGGGGATGAAGACACATTGTTTATTGGACAGAGCGAGAGAAAAGACAATGGAATCCACAAATAGAGCACTTAGGATTCAGCAGTGTATTGCGTTTGCAGGAGAAAAAGTGAAAAATACATGTCTAATGATTTTGGCTGAAAGCATTATTTGTTGGCATAAAGATCAATAGGACTATAAGATCTCAGTATTGTACATGTAATGAAGGGAATAATTATCAAATATAACTATAACCAAGTCAGTTATGATCACCTGTTAGGGAATCTGTTAATGTAGCACAGCAAAGATTAAATACTGCAAATAGGAATATAAAGGGAAGGAAACATGGCAGGGATAAAAGCCTATAAAAAGGCTGGTGTGGGTTTACAGTGTCTGATTAGTGCAGACAGCAATAGAAATATCTATAATCGTCTCCAATGAGGAGATACTGCCATGCCAAGGTGGATAAAGTATTTGCAAAGGATATAACTGAAAACAATCTAACTTCTCACAGGAGAAATTATATTTGTAATAGTCTCCTACGGGAATTGTCTAAAAGTAATATAAGAACTGAAGGAAGGCTCTTAATAGAAGATCACCTCAAGTGCAAGGTCTAATATGTTTCAAATGATCATAACATTGTTAAAGGGATAGTAATACTTCAAAATTACTATCCTTTATATTGAAGCCCTTGGAAAAATGAATTAAATGCCACCAGCAGCATCTCTCAAACCTTTATGGTTTGTGAGATAGCTGCTTTTAAACTTCGCTCTCCCCTGCCTCTCCGCTGACGTCAGCGTTCTTGCTGCAGCAGGGAAATCCGGTCCCAGGACCGGCGGAGGATCTTCAGCACAGCCGAGATCTCGTTATGGAAGACAAGATCCTTCACTAAAATGGTCTTCTTCGTGTGCTTGGTTACCAAGCACACGTAGAAGACCGTTTTAGTGAAGGATCTTGTCACCTGAACAGTGAGTACTGGTGGGACACATGTTGCTAGTACATGTTTTGTAACTGTTTTGTGTAAGTGATGATTATGTCATGTTGTTAATATTAACATGTATAATAAGAGATAAATAGATACGATTCATCATTTGTGGAAGATCCACTTTAGCTCCTCATTGAGTCCTTTCGGCGCTAGGGTGTCCAGATAAAAAATCCATTAGTTTTCTTTTTGTAACAGTACTGTCTGGAGATCTCCTTGTCATATTCCAAGTGTAACTCTTTCCAGTCCCCATGCCCTAAGGCCTTTTGGGTTACCGGTGTGTTTCTCCGTAAAGTCAGAGCCATTAGGCCTCTCTCTTGAAAGACAGAGGGCACGTTCCGTATATTGTGAAGATGTTCACCAAGATGTACTTTCATTTTCATTGTGGTCATCCCTACATACAATTTGTAGCAGGGACACTTTAAGCAATAAATCACTGCTGAGCTTACAACAGATATATTGTTGGATCTTCCTAACATTACCAAATCTGTCAGTGATCTTAGTTTGTTTATTGAAGTATGTGCAGAAAGTACAATTGCCACATTTATTAGAATTTACCACTTTCTCGCTATATTTGTGGTGTATATAGTGGCTCCATACCAGATGGTCCCTCAATGTAGGGGGGGGGGCTCTCCTACAACTGGTTAGAATTCTGTCACCAATACATTTATTAAGAATAACATCAGTTTGCAAAATGTGCCAATCTTTCTTTAAAATGCCTACTATTTGCAACCACTGATGGTTAAAGGTGGTAATAAACCTGGGCACCTGTGATTCATTGACTTTATGTCTTGTTGAGGAGAGAGGTTAGTGTGGACAGCTCTATTGTACACTTTGATAGATGTTCTTGAATATCCTCTTGCCACTAGACTAGATCTCAATTCCTGATCTTAAACTAGTTCAGAGATTAACAGTTCCTGCCGATACGGAGGAACTCCCCTAAGGGCATGGAATGTTTTAGAGAGGGCAGGGGGTGGCTGGTACCATGAAGAATGGAGTTGGTTGCAGTTGTTTTACTGTATAGATCTGTCATTAGTAAGTTGTTCTGATTCTTGAAAGTGGTTAGGTCAAGAAAATCTACCTTGAAGAGATCAGCACTATATGTCAATCTGAGATTCATGGTATTGTTATTTAGAATCTCCAAAAATGACTGGAAATTGAATCTATCCAATGATAGGTGCTCACCTAATTGTTAAAAGTAGCTTTTCTGCAGGCATTCTTTGGACACACAGAGATACCGTGATCAAGCTAGTAGCGAAAAGCGCTTTAGTTTAATGTTATGGACCCGGCTTGATTTGCTGATATTCCTATCAGTTGTTCTTTTTAAACAAATATGTTAAAATTCGCTTTTTAGTTTTTGAAGATGAAGGGATTACTTAATATAATGTGAGGCTTTGCTAGAACAACATATAGCCTCTAGATGGACTTTTTTGGCAATCTGAATTATGCCCCGGTAACATGATAATCAGGGTACAGACATTTATATATCTGCACTACATATTTAGGTTCCTTAGGTTTTCTTTATGCTTTTAGGAAACATATAGCCTTTAGACAGACTTCCTCTCAGTCCCGATTATGCTCTGGTAACATGATAGCCAGGGTACAGATACTTAGCTGTCCGCACTGCATATTTAGACTTAAAGCTAAAACGATCTATTAGTATGTCTAGTCACTAATAACATAGTGACACTCTCTTAAAAATGGAGGATAGAGATGTTCCAGGCTGTGGATAGTCTGCTAACTGCATGGGGATATAAAGAGTTAAGTATTATACTCCCTTTTGATAAATATACTAAAGACTAAAACTATATGTAGAAATTCACTTGTGTGTGTGAAGGCATACAAGGTTTTTTTTTTTTTGTTTTTTTGTTTTTTTGTTTTTTTTTAACTCCATCAGATTTTGGAATGCACTAACCCTTTGTATCGGAGATCTTTTATGGTTGAGTATCCTCAAATTTGCTTACTCATCTATCGAGGTGAACGTTCTCACATAGTGGATCCAGCAGTCTGGATTATGTCCGGAAGTAATATATGCGGGGTACATAAATATGGTATTTAATTAACATACTATAATCAAGACCATTCATATATTGGTATACAAGATAAAAAGAAGGACGGAGAGCTACGTCCATGTATAACAAAAAAAAAAATCCGGCCCCTGCCGGGGAAGAGGACTTACAGATGATGTGTCTGGCCAGTGCATCAGAAACATTCCTCCGTGACTCTATTCTCCTCTACCGACAGGGGATAGACACGACCCCTAGGAGGTGATGTGTCTGGTATAAGCTCCAGAGAGGAATCATATGGCTTGAGGGGTGGTAAGGCCCTGGCCTGACTTTCACTAAACACCTCCTTGAATGGTAAATACTCCTCAGGTAATGCTGGAGCGGTCACATTAGTCAGTCTCACAGGACAGGAGAAACATGATAATGTGAGATGGTAGCAGGGGTCCACCATCAAGAGCAAAGCAACTCACAGCACCCGTATCAAGTAGTTTTGGGACAGAGACAGACTGGTCAGCGCAGGAGATGCACACCCTCAACATGGGCTTATCTGAAAAATGTTCTGGGGACTGAGAAATGCCACCCAAGATCTGTCCCCTTAAGATCTTAGGTGCAGGCATTTCCCGGACGTACTGGGCAGGACCTCAGCATATGTCCTGGTTTGCCACAGTACAGACACAGTCCTTCCCTCCTCCTGAAGGCCCTCTCCTCCTTAGAAAGCAGGGTTGCACCCACCTGCATAGTTTCGCTCCCTTCAGAGACAAGTCCAGGAGGCATGGGAGGTGAGGGAGGATAGTGTGGGCCAGTATTATGAGGAGATAGTCTGCCCGGAGCCCCCCTCCACAGGTGCTCCCTAAACTAGGGTTGTTCTCTGAGTCTGGTATCTATTAAGATACAAAACTAAATTAAGTCATCCAGTACGGTAGGTAAATCAGGGGCCGCAGTTTCATCCTTCATGCAATCGTTAAGCTCCTGGAGGAAGACGGCTACCAGGGTCTCATTATTCCAGCCTACTTTGGCTGCCTGAGTGTGAAACTCAGTGGTGTAGTCTGCCACAGTATGAGCGGCCTGGCGAATGATCAGTATGTTTTTGGAAGCAAAGACCAAGTGGCCTAGCATGTCAAACACACTTTTGAACGACCTCACAAACTCCGTGAAGTTACGTACAATAGGTTTGTCTGTTTCCCATAAAGGGTTGGCCCAGGCCAATGCCTTGCCCATGAGGAGAGATATAAGGAAGCCGACCTTACTGCTCTCAGTAGGAAAGGCATGTGGCACCATGTCAAAATATATGCCAATTTGGTTGAGGAACCCACAACATGACTCTGGGTCTCCCCCATACCGCTGTGGGGGCTGTGCAGAACCAGACAACCTCTCGATCGTGCCTGCATCAGAAGAGGAATGAACCACTGGTGTCGATGGTGGAGGGGGGGGGGAGGCCACAGTTTGTGGGTTTGCTCGCTCAAGATGCACAGTGCGCTGCAACAAGGTCTGTAAGGCAAAAGACAATTGATCATGACGTTGATCTTGTGTCTCCATCCTATCCAGGATGCTTTGAAAAGCTGAACTATTATCGTCCGTATTCATGGCCCTTGCGTACTGTCATGGTTTCCCAGGAACAAACCAGGAGCCAGTACGGTATAGTAAAACAATCTTTATTAAATAAATATAAATACAGAAAATCACAGAACAATAAGTAAATCACAGAACAATGATTAGGAGCCGCTTCTAGTGGCCAACTAGTATCAGAAATAGGAGTCTGCAAAAAGTTGGAACACTCATAGACCGGCTGAAGCCTCTGGAGTCTCTATACAATGAAGGCCCAGCAGGAATCCCAGTAAGAGACTAACTGACTGTAATGGTTTGTTTGACACTCAGACAATAAGTTTAGGTAAAAACACAATTTTATTGAACAACATAAAATAGCAATAACCCTCACGGGTCCAGTAACATATATACAATGCGGTACTGACACAGGACAGGTTACAGAATTAAATACCCACACGGGTCCAGTAATTGTACAGACAAATAATAACAATGTACTGACACAGGTCAGGCATTGAGTGTGATATACAAACAAGGTTACTGATAGTCCAGGAAGATAGTCAGGACCTATCAGAGCGAGGCCCTTAAGACTCTCCCTAGGGAGGGAGAGTATAAATAGCGAGTAATGCCACAGGAATAAGCGAAGGCCCTTAGCAAACTTATATGCTGCCATAGCAGTAGCGGAGGACAGACTGTATGCCCAGAGGTTGCCCAACGGAGACTACAATGCCAACAACCGGTGGTGAACGGCCCTTTCCCCCGAGGGGATTGATAATTACTTAGACCAATATCGACTGCCGGGATGTAAGTAGCCGGAGGTGCCCAATGAACCCCAACCTCAGCTGATGGCAGGAGTATAGGTCTAGTGTACAGAAGCACAGGATGGAATGCACACACTAGAATGTCGCCCGCGCAACATGGATAGTAACCGGAACCAGGCTGCAGTATGAGGCTCAGAACCGGAGTGTCGCCCGCACGACATGGAGAACAACTGAAACCGGACTGCAGTAAATGGGTATACTGGAAGCAACACTGTCGGGATGCATAGCCCAACGGAGACACAAGGAGCAGCTGGCAGTCCTGGACAGGCAGCAACGGAGGCCCAACAGGTCGGCACACAGAGCAGGAACAGCAGCCAACCGGAAACTGAGAAAGCAGGAACGTCAGCAAAACCGGGTCGGTACACAGAACAGGAACGTCAGCCAATCCGGGTCGGTACACAGTGCAGGAACGTCAGCCAATCCATGTCAGTAACGGAGCAGGAACGTCAGCCAGGCCGGGTCGGTACACAGAGCAGGAACGTCAGCCAATCCGTGTCAGTAACGGAGCAGGAACGTCTGCCAGGCCGGGTCGGTACACAGAGCAGGAACGTCAGCCAATCCGAGTTGGTAACAGAGCAGGAACTTCAGCCAGGCCAGGTCAGTATACAGAGCAGGAACAAAAGCACTAGAATGGTCAGGTAATCCGGGTCATACACTGATATCACACGAGAACTGGAACTAGCGCTGGTACGGAAACACCACGAAAGGGACAGGACCCAGTATTTAAGGACAAATACTGGGCAGGCCAATACTACTGCAGCCAATAGGAGCAAACTGAGAACCAGATTGACAGAATATCGCCCGCATAGCACGGGCACCGTGATACTGACTCATGCCTACAGTCAGCAGTTAGATCTAGGGATCTCCCTAAAGATAATACGGTAAGGGAGAAGTACTGAATCAAGCCTGCAGTCAGTAAGGAGACAGCCGTCTCCTTTCTCAGAGACACCAGAGCGATCCTGACTCACGCCTGCATTCAGGGAGTAAGGTCTTAACCAGAGCCACAGGTCTACACCAGATTAGGTGTTTATTACATAATGGGAGCAAGCAGGAGAATAGTCAGACAGAGCCACAGGTCAGCACCAGATCGGATAGTCAGACAAGCCGGGTAATACACAAATCGGGTAGTCAACCAGAGCCACAGGTCAGCACCAGATTGTGTGTCTACTATACACAAGGAGTGGGCAGGAGAATAGTCAGACAGAGCCACAGTTCAGCACCAGATTGGATAGTCAGAGAAGCCGGGGCATACACAGAGCCCAAATTAAACAGAACTGTTTGTACAACAATGCAAGGGCAACTGAGTCAGGACTAAGACTGCCCTTTAACCCCTTAAGGACCAGCGGTCCCGGGGTGTGTGGTCCTTTAAGGACCAGATAGGGAATTTTGGAGTGCCGCCCCACGTGACTTATCACGTGTGCCGGCACATCGAACGAGATACTGAAAGAGATCGCTCCGGACTTGGATCGATCAACTTCAGTCCCCTGTATTACTCACTGCTCCTGCAGAATCGCGGTGAATAACAGTACATGACGTACCAGGACCGTCACTGGTCCTTAAGTGCCGGACCAGAGCGACAGTCTGGGTACGTCACCGGACGCAAAGGGGTTAAACCCCTCCTCAGGAAGTAGGTAGGAGGAGCAGGCTCAAAGGAAGGAAGTAGGTAGGAGATGGCTACAGGAAACATGTCATAAAACAGAGGCCTGCTTCACTCTGAAGCCTCGTGCCTGCAGATGATGCATGGAATGAAGCCGAGCATCGCTGAAGCGGCGGTGCTGGAACCAAGGTAAGCTGCGACATTTTCGTACTCCTTCCAACACAGGCAAAGCTGATCTTTAGTGGATCACAGGAAATGCGACTTAACCCTTGACAATTCATAATAAGACTATCACTAACATTTCTTTGCATTGCTTATATCAGTGCTTTCCAAACTGTGTGTCGCGACACGTTAGTGTGTCGGCTGCAGTGTGTAGGTGTGTCACAGGCAAAGGTGCAGTTTACACAGCGCGAGATTGTTATTCAACCCAAGCACAAATTGCACTTAGAGCTGAGATAAAACACTACTACTTAATGGTCGCATTTACACAGTGGGAGATTGCCTCCATGTGCTGCATACAGCTGGAGCGCCACAAAGATTTGTAACAGCTGGAATGCCTCCGTGTGCTGCATACATAATATGAACGCAGCACACGGAGACACTCAAGCTGTTACAAATCTTTTGGAGGTTCAGCTGTTAAAATCTTTTGAGATGCCACCTCCTCTATACCTCTGCCCTCTCTTTGGGCTGCCAGGCTGGAGTGTCCCTGTGCGCCGAGGCTGCCTGTCACATGGCTGCTGCTTCTGCTTGTGGTGCCGATGAGACAGGAAAGATGGACAGTACTTCTAAAATCAGTTATGCTCTATTTAATAATGCGACATGAGAATCTTGTGCCTGTACGTAGCTCAATATTCTTATGTCTCCCTTTTAAAAAAACACACGACATGCTTAATGCCTTCCGCAGTATGAATTAAATGTTTTCATGAGATATGTTGTGTCCCCATACATCATCTTATTACAATTCATGTATGTGTCTGTTAGTCTTATAAGAGATTATTAGTTTAACCTCCGGTTTGCTAGCAAAACTGAATTACTGTGTCACGAAATGTTGTATGTGTAAAAAGTGTGTCACCAACATGAAAAGTTTGGAAAGCTCTGGCTTATATGAATGCAAAAACCACTCCACAAAGCTGCGGATTCAAACACATGGTTAACCGTATATCCTAACCATTTTGAATACCGCCTGTGCTGTTTTGATGGTGATAATTGATATAGCATAGTAGCGAAAATCCACACAGCACATATAGAATGTTGCACGGTATACTTTGCGATGCTACAGAGTGATATATAATCAAGGGTTACTATATACCCCATTTCCATAGTGTCTGTTAGAATACTTCTAAGTAGATTAAATCAATTGATTCCTGCTTTTTAAACTAGCAGTGTCATGATCTGAGTATAGGAGATATTTTTGGAGATCGAGAGGTTAATCCAATCTTGATGATCCAGTTTAGTTAACTACGTGATAATCTACAAATCAATTAGGTGCAGATTTATTCCATACATGAGTATGCATATAGATGGATGGATTGATATATACATTATCCCATGCCTATAGTATTTGTTAAAGAGAAACATATCACATGCGCTTGAAAAGGGTGGATATGATCAACAGTGATTGAATAGAATAGATTTACCTGATATTTCATTGCCCATAAACAATCCCACTTAAAGGGATAGTAATACTTCGTTTTATCTTTATTTTATTTTGTAGGCATTAAAAAAACATGAAGAACGATATAAGTCTTATCTCTCAAACCTTTATGGTTTGAGAGATATTCACAAGCAAAGTTTCCCCTCCCGCCCCTTTTACCTAGTGTAAGTCATCTCTTCTCAGATATGGAATCCAGTCCATAGACCAGACAGATAACAGCAGGGGACAATCTTCTTCATATGAGAACAATGAAAGCCCTGCCCCCCTTGACAAGTTTTTCAGGTTTTTCCCTCATCTTAATTGAAGATTGTCCCTCTCTGCAGTCTACCTGGGCACCTCCCTTCTGATCTGGCTGAACAGTGTTACATCAGTAAAAGGGACGGGAGGGGGACATTTTGCTTGTGAATATCTCTTAAACCATAAAGGTTTGAGAGATAAGACATATCATTCTTCATGTTTTTTTTAATGCCTACAAAATAAAATAAAGTTAAAATGAAGTATTACTATCCCTTTAATTGCTGTCAGATCGACACCGATTTGACTCAGTATTTGACAGCTTACACAACTCCTAGGTGGTGTATACGAATTACTGGTCGAGTAGCCAGATTATCATTGACATCTCCAAATACACACACACCTATAACTAGTATGATATCACTCACATGGATAGGTTTAGACCAGTAACTAGCATTACTTCCATGAATAACTGACCCTGACTCATTGGTGACATTTACCCTAAGCATGAGCACACTGCAATTTTAACTCTTCTCCTTTCTTTTCTCCCAATGTTCTCTTTCTTCTAAGTCCATGCTTGTTTTTTGTTTTTTTGTTTTTAATTATTTGTAATAAAGAATAGTTTTTTCAACTGATACCGCTGTTGAGTGTCTTTGGTGCAGGTTCTTTTCAAAGGGATGCTTATAACCCCACATTATTTTTCTATAGTTTGCTTCTTATGCGGGCACCCTCATTGGGCTATTATTACCAGAATAGGTATCTGATTAGTGCGGGAAGTTCTTCTCTTCATATGAGTGATAGCTTGTGTCAGTCTCATACCTCCTAACATGGCAAAGGGCCAAGGAGAGACTTTTGTTTTAGCAGGTAATTCTGGGGGCACTGGTGGTGTTTACGGCATTACCTACAATTTTTAGGTAATTTCATAACCTATTGACACCTCTTTGTGTAACTGAAGAAATGATTTACAGCAACACCAAAATAATTTATTTACACAGACTAATTTATAAACAGGTTTAGTTAACCCCTTAAGGACCGGAGGTTATGGGACATTTCCGTCCCATAACGTCCACATAGGGGCACTTTGACAAGCCGGTACACATGACCTGTCACGTGTATCGGAGCGTCACTATGGGGCTTGAAACAGATCGCTCCGATCTTGGAGCGGTCTATTTCATGCCCTATTTTTACTTACAGCGCTCCCGGTAGAGCGCTGTAAGTAAAAAGTACGTGACGTACCAGGACCGTCAAGGGTCTTTCGAGCAAATTTACCCTTGACGGTCCTGGTACGTCAAGGGTTCCTAAGGGGTTAAATGTAAACATTAATGTGAGTTTTATTGCTGCAGAGCAATGGGATCACAGTCTGATCTCCTAAACACAGGGACACCAGGGTGATACACTTATATACACACCACATAGTCTGATTTCCTAAACACAGGTACACCAGGGTGATACACTTCTATACACACCACACAGTCTGATCTCCTAAACCAGAGCTTTCCAAACTTTTCATGTTGGTGACACACTTTTTACACATACAACATTTCGTGACACAGTAATTCAGTTTTGCTAGCAAACCGGAGGTTAAACTAATAATCTCTTATAAGACTAACAGACACATACATGAATTGTAATAAGATGATGTATGGGGACACAACATATCTCATGAAAACATTTAATTCATACTGCGGAAGGCATTAAGCATGTCGTGTGTTTTTTTAAAAGGGAGACATAAGAATATTGAGCTACGTACAGGCACAAGATTCTCATGTCGCATTATTAAATAGAGCATAACTGATTTTAGAAGTACTGTCCATCTTTCCTGTCTCATCGGCACCACAAGCAGAAGCAGCAGCCATGTGACAGGCAGCCTCGGCGCACAGGGACACTCCAGCCTGGCAGCCCAAAGAGAGGGCAGAGGTATAGAGGAGGTGTCATCTCAAAAGATTTTAACAGCTGAACCTCCAAAAGATTTGTAACAGCTTGAGTGTCTCCGTGTGCTGCGTTCATATTATGTATGCAGCACACGGAGGCATTCCAGCTGTTACAAATCTTTGTGGCGCTCCAGCTGTATGCAGCACATGGAGGCAATCTCCCACTGTGTAAATGCGACCATTAAGTAGTAGTGTTTTATCTCAGCTCTAAGTGCAATTTGTGCTTGGGTTGAATAACAATCTCGCGCTGTGTAAACTGCACCTTTGCCTGTGACACACCTACACACTGCAGCCGACACACTAACGTGTCGCGACACACAGTTTGGAAAGCACTGTCCTAAACACAGGGACACCAGGGTGATACACTTCTATACACACCACACAGTCTGATCTCCTAAACACAGGGACACCAGGGTGATACACTTATATACACACCACACATTCTGATCTCCTAAACACAGGGACACCAGGGTGATACACTTCTATACACACCACACAGTCTGATCTCCTAAACACAGGGACACCAGGGTGATACACTTATATACACACCACACATTCTGATCTCCTAAACACAGGGACACCAGGGTGATACACTTATATACACACCACACAGTCTGATCTCCTAAACACAGGGACACCAGGGTGATACATTTATATACACACCACACAGTGTGATCTCCTAAACACAGGGACACCAGAGTGATACACTTATATACACACCACACAGTCTGATCTCCTAAACACAGGGACACCAGGGTGATACACTTCTATACACACCACACAGTCTGATCTCCTAAACCCAGGGACACCAGGGTGATACACTTATATACACACCACACAGTCTGATCTCCTAAACACAGTGACACCAGGGTGATACACTTCTATACACACCACACTCTGAACTCCTAAACACAGGGACACCAGGGTGATACACTTCTATACACACCACACAGTTTTATCTCCTAAACCCAGGGACACCAGGACGGGAAAATAAAAAGCCGGCCCAAAAAAAAAGACCTTGTAATAGAAATGGGAAGCATAGGGCTCACAAAGGACAAGTTTGATCACTTCTTGTCCTTTGTTGTTTATGCTAAAGTATATTCTATTTAAGATAGGTCTCGAACATTATGATCCCTAAATCCTGTAGGAACAAGCAAGACAAAAGAAAACCAGTCAGTCATAGAAGGGCATAGAATTTATGTATAAGGTTTATGCATGCCTTAAAACAGTGGATTTATTTCATCAAGTTAAGATGTGGTACAGACTGCCAAATTTCAATGACAACGAACGCACCCACCCCAAAATTGAGAAAAACCAGCTAATCAAAATTATAATGAAGAAATGCAATACATTATTATATATGGGGAGCTCTGTGAAGTCATTCCCCTCTTCACACAGCTCTCCTTAAAATGTGATGATTTCCTTGCCCATAGGGAACGCTTGCCTGCTGCTGAGGGTAATATACTTTCCGATGTTGCTGCCCTTCTAACGAGGCTGAAGAAGGAACTGACTCGGCGCATGGAAGAGTGCATGGACAATTGTCCCCAGTTAATGCTTGCCACAATTTGCGATCCTCAAATCAAAGGCAAGATGGCACTCACTCACAATTCACTCACTGCCTGGAGGGAACAATTGATAGTGAGGGTGCGTGAGAGGCAAAGAAGAAACAGGATGCAGTCACAGGAGGCAGGAGAAGATTCTGCAGATCAGCTGGAGGAGTGTGGTGGTCTTCCAGGACCTATCAGTAGCAGCGGCAGTAACACTTCATCTTGATCCAGTGGAGCAGCTGCTGCTTTTTATGCTGAGGCAATGGACAGATTATGCTTCAGACAAAACAAACAGCTCCCCATAAATAGAAAAAGTGCTGAGTTTGAGGTTAAGGCTTACCTTGCAGAACCTTCTTTGCCCCCAAATACAGATCCCTTGAGTGTCTGGGATAACAAGAGGGCTGCATGGCCTACTTTGTCACTGACAGCCCAGGAGTTGCTTTCTTGGCCCCCAACCACTGTCCAGAGTGAGCAAGTATTTTTCGTAACAGGAAATATACTTAGCCCACATTACTCTCAATTCGCCCCCCAGCTCATGAAGCAGATGACTTTTTTTTTTTTTTTTTTTTTAAAGTCAACCTGCCAAAGCTGGGTTACCCTGCTCTAAGGTTCGATGCAGAGTAGAAGAAAAAAAAAAATACCATAGTACCATAATATGCTGAGCACTCCAGCTTACCCAGCTCTAGAACCGTGGTAGGTTGGGCAGAGGACACCCCCCTGACTTGGTGGGACACAGGGAGGAATTTAAAGTCTACATTGTTGTCCCACTATACAGGTTGTTCAGTCTGGCTCTTTTTTTTTTTTTTTTTTTTTTTTTTTTTACAAGGGATGAAAAACAATAAAGTCTGCGGTATTTATCTACTGAGTCATGGCTGCTCCGGTGTTCTGCAGTTCTGGCTACATCTCCATTGTTGGTGTCATCCTGAGTCTGCCTTGCATCAGTCATCCTCAGTTTTGTAGTCTCTTGTAAAAAAAGTCTGCGGTACCTTTACTGAGTTCTGCCTGATCCATTGCTCTGCAGTTTGCTGCTGGCTACATCTCCAGTGTTGCAGTCATCCAGAGTCCGACTTGCACCAGTCATCCTCCAGTCTTCCTTCAAATTTAGCTACATCCATACTTCATCTACTTCATCCATAGTACCATAAGGCTAAATGCCCACCTTACCCTGTTCCACCATCTTCATTTAGACCCTGGAAATGGTTCCATTTATATAATTTTACTTTTTAAAGGGATAGTAATACTTAAAATGTAAAAAAAAAAATATGTTGTAGAGTTTAACCCCCTGAGTAAAACAAGAGTACTCCCACTGCTGAAATGTGTTTCATTCAAAAGTTATTAATTTTCAAAGTTGATTTTTTTTAGGTGCAATATCACAGTGGCCTGAAATTGTACAGTGGCGCTGTTGCTACACCATCCTATGGAGATTTATGGTCAACTGACCAGAGTTGTCCATAGGATCGTGTAGCAACAGCGCCACTGTACAATTTCAGGCCACTGTGATATTGCACCTAAAAAATTCAACTTTGATTTTGAAAATTAATAACTTTTGAATGAAACACCTTTCAGCAGTGGGAGTACCCTTGTTTTACTCAGGGGGATAACCCCTACAACATTTTTTTCTACATTTTAAGTATTACTATCCCTTTAATTGTATTTTTAAAGGTATTTTAAAGTCACAGAATAATTCGGACTGTCGTTGAATTTCGTTTGAGTCGAATAGGTCAGATCCAAATTGCGGAGTCAATGAATGAAAGAAAAAAAAAAAAATCCGAAATTGAATTTTACCGAAAATTTTTGTCATGCACAAGTCTATTGAAAGCTGCATCCTAGAGCCACTCAGCCAATAAAGGTATAATTTTACCAAAAAAGCAACAAACAGGACTGCCAAATATTGTACACACACAATAATGGGAAAATATATCAAATGTAATGTACTCACATTAATAAGTTGTCAGAATTTTGACACCAAACAATCTGACCAACTCTCATACGGAGAAAGCAAACCCGTATCCGTTCAGGTGACCCACGACAATCCGCATCCAATTTGAAACAGGTGGAGGCTTTTACTTATACACAGTTAAGTATTTTATTAAAAATATAGAAATACAGGCTTACACGCTTACGCATTTCATGGCTAAAGATGCTGCTTTAGCAGAGCTAACAAGACTTGGAGTTGTATGCCACTTTAGGAGAGAGAGGGTCTGTTAGTGAGCAGCCATCCGAAGACTTACCATCAACGGGTGATACTGGGTCTGGGGACAGGCTAGTTCTCCAGAGGTTCTTGTGAGTTGGATTAGGCATAGGTCTCTTCCACCTCACTTTCTTTGTGAGTATGCACCTATAGGGTGGTGGTGGTTCATTTTTTGAAGAGATAATATACACAAGGGGCACCCCTGTTTTTCTCCCCTCTTCTTTTTTTTACTGTATTTTACTGTACCAGTCTCCTGCTCAATCAATAGAAAAGACCACTGTCTTAAAGAAGAACTTTCACCATAGTTAAATTTGCCCTGCGTTAATTAGGCAGATGGCGACTAGCTTAATAATAGTTCTCTTACCTCTCAGAGCAGTAATGGAGGATTAGGCCAAAGGCACACTGCCAGAGCAGTAACGGAGGCACACACTAGCAACCTGCAGGAGCAGTAGCGGAGGACAAGCCAATGGCGACTACCGGAGCAATAACGGAGGCAGACACTTGCAGCCAGTATGAACAGTAACGGAGGACTAGGCCAAAGGCAACTGCCGTAGCAGTAACGGAGACAACACTGGCAACCTGCAGGAGCAGTAACGGAACTGACTCAAGTGTTAGTAAGCAAGTGCAACCGGATCGCCTGCAGAGTAAGAATGTCGCCGAGGCGACAACTAGCTGAAGTAGCAGGAACGTCAATCAAGCCGGGTCGGTACACAGGAACGTCAGCCAGGCCAGGTCGGTACAGGAGCAGGAACGTCAGCCGGGCCGGGTCAGTACACGGGAGCAGGAACGTCAGCCGGGCCGGGTCGATACACAGGAGCAGGCACTTGAAGAGAAGGCAGGCCAAGTTGGTACACTGGGAAACACTGAGCAGTAGGCTAGCACTGGTTCAGGAACACCACGAAAGGGCACTGTGTGGGTGCAGGAGCCCAGTATATAAAGGCCATACTGGGCGGGATCAACACAGGACAGCCAATGGGAGCACTACACAGGATAACTGACAGGAAAACAAAAACAAGGGAGCACGGGCACCGTGATAAGAATGCTTCTTAATGGAGACCGGGACTAACAGCGCAGACATGTAGACAAGATGTCTGCACTGATGCCTGGCTTCCGGTCTCCAAATATTAAGGATTTCTTTAGAATCGTGTAGTTCTGAGAGGTAAGAGAACTATTATTAAGCTAGTCGCCATCTACCTAATTATTGCAGGGCGACTTTACCTATGGCGAGAGTTCCTCTTTAAGAGCACAATCCCAAGTAAGGAGGAAAGTAATGCAGGGGTTAACAGCCACAGACTGGATTCTAGGTAACAGGGACACACACCGAACCAAAGCACTAAATGGGTTAATTTACAAGTAACTTTCAATCTTCAGGCTCCCAGTAGAATGAAGGAAACTTCTAAGAAGCCCTAGTGAGATAAAAGCTGGTAAGAGAAGCCAAGTCCCACAGGCGTCTGTTCCTGAAAAACAGACCAGTTTACTGGGCAATTCAGTACACACCTAATGGGAGGTTACAGAGCCCCATAGGAGGAGAAATACAAAAAAAGAAGGGTAAGAGACGTGCCCGTGCTTCCTCCTGACCACAAGGTCACTTAAAACTGAACTTAGCAGACGGGGACAACGTGGAAGGGAGGAGGGAGTCTCCGCCTCTTTTATATAAAGTGCCCTGCCCCATAGTTCCTGTGTGTCACATTGGAGAAAGCACCATTTAACACTTGAGAGACCAGAGGCTTCTGGTAATTAATGGTTTAATGGGTCTTTTATGGTGCATTTGTTTCTCACCAGATTCCTCATTTCGGAATAGTATTTTGCATTGCAGTTTTAAAAACTATTTGAGTGCAAGAGGGGTACGCGACACATTGATTGCCCAAGGGGTGCACCATGCATTGCAAAGCAAGGGATTAAAACAAGGGTTGTCA
>CM074719.1:14201751-14252113 GCA_037306005.1 Rhinophrynus dorsalis
AAATAAATAAATAAAATAAAATAAATAAATTGACCACTAATTTGGTTCAGATTTGTAAACAATAGCTGTATAAGAAGATCCAAAATTCTCCATGTGAATTACCCTATATTGTCTAACTTTCAAAAATATACTTTTGCAAGGCAATTTTAGGTTAAGTAACCATTAACTAAACTATGATCCCTGTATGCTAATTTTTTTTTTTTTTTTTTTTTTAAATTACAGCTTGGAAATGGTGGTGCTCATCTTGTAATATATATCCAGAAAATGTGAAAAAAAACTTAAGTCCCAGGCATTTGGGGTAATCTCAAATTCAGGACAAATAATTGAATATATGTGGGGGTATTGTTTTTTTCCCAGATGTACAAATCATCACAGGAAGATTTATGCATTTTTGAAAGTTTTTTTATGAATTTTTTAAGGGTTATTATACACATTTATAAATATTATATGATAGATAATAGCAGACAAACACGAACAAAGGAAAGCCTAGTGTTGGCCGAAACGTCGATCAAATAAATCCACTTTGTTTGCAACGTAAGAAGTTTCCTGGGAGTGCTTTCCTTCGTTCGTGTTTGTCTGCTATTATGCTTATGGTTTTGGGAAGAGAACCCAGGCAGTATATGGATACATTGAACAGTGAGTGCACTCCATTCTGTGACTTTCTATATTATATATATATATATATATATATATATATATATATATATATATATATATATATATATATATATATATATATATATATATAAAAGAGAAAGGCTCATTGCATAATTTATGTCTCCTCAGGAGACACACACACCCAGGGGTGGCAATAAGGAGGGGTTACTGTTCCCATTGGGTGATTCAATGGGGGTGTGATTTTCACACCAATTGCAGTGGCTGAAGGGAGTTGGCCCACCCCCACTATGCAGCCCGCCCACCACTATCAAAGTCAGAAAAAAACAATTTGGCCGCCACTTGCTCCTACACCACAGACAAACACACACATGCCCCACTCACAGAGCACCAAACTCACACACATGCCCTACTCACACACACAAATACCCCACACACACAAAAGCCAGAAAGAAATATGGCTGACACACAGTCACTCACCCTGTCTCCCAGTGGCCTCAGCAGGACCTGTACTACAGCCACTGAGGAACAAAATGGCACTTAAAGGGTTAAGGTAGGTCCTAATTGCTCAATTATTTCTTCACTGTCATCATTTGCCATGTAAGACACAGGACAGACAGCCATCAGATTCACACTTAACCCACTGACTGCCACAGGGTTGTGTATCAAGTTTTACCCCTCAGGGAGTGTGTTCAAACCCCTCACACTGTAAACTTGCATTTCCCTCCCACTTCTCCTCCTTCCCCAGCCTATTACGAACACTTTTCCACATTTCTCTTAAGCCCCGCCCCCTACTCGCGATTAAGCCCCACCCACTTTTAACCCAAATTGCCCCATTGCTCTCTCTACATCAGCACCACATGAGGGACTCCACAAGTAAAAGTTCACAGGTATTACACACTCATGCCCCACTCACACAGCACCAAACACCCATACACACACACACACAAACCCAGAAAGAAATATGGCTGACACACAGTCACTCACCCTGACTCCCAGTGGCCTCAGCAGGACCTGTACTACAGCTACTGAAGGGTGCTACAGCACCAGGGGAACAAAATGGCACTCAGAGGGTTAAAATAGGCCCTCATTGCTGAATTACTTCTTCACTGTCATCATTTGCCATGCAAAACACAGGAGAGACAGTCATCAGATTCACACTTAACCCACTGACTGCCACAGGGTTGTGTATCAAGTTTTAACCCTCAGGGAGTGTGTTCAACCCCCTCACACTGCAAACTTGCATTTCCCTCCCACTTCTCCTCCTTCCCCAGCCTATTACTAACACTTTCCACATTTATGTTAAGCCCCGCCCCTACTCACAATTAAGCCCCGCCCACTTTTAACCCAGATTGCCCCATTGCTCTCTCCACATCAGCACCACATAACTCCCTTCCAGGGACTCCACAAGTCAAAGTTCCCAGGTATGAATACACTTCCCACTGCTATTTAACTCTGACATGCCTCTCTATACATTAACCATTTGAGTGCCAGAGGGGTGCACAACTCATGCACGCATGTGTTTCTGCGCATATATGTTGCGTGTGTGTGTGTGTACATCTCTGTTACATCTTTATGTGCATGTCTCTGCCGCTCACTGTGTGTATGTGTCTGCCTGTGTGTTGCATATGTCTGTGTTTATCAGTTTGTCTACATTTCACACACGTGCGCCCAACATCGTCCCACATTGGTAGTGTATATATATATATAAGAGAGAAAACCTGCGTCTCCTGCCACACACACCCAGGGGCGGCTGTAAGGAACAGTTAGCCTGCCCCCCAACATCAGTCTTAACCTAGGCTGACCAGACCTCACCTTTAACTGGGGACGCATAGGAAAAATGCATACTGCAGGACTGCTTTCATTTCAGTGAAGTACTGCAAAATGGCTATTTCCTATGTGTCCCCGGTTAAAGGTGAGATCTGGTCAGCCTACCTTAACCCTTTGAGTGTCAGAGGGGTATGCATACATTGCAATGCGTACCCCTCTGGCAGTCAGAGGGTTAGCCCTCTCCTCCACAACTCACCTACTGCTACATCACTTCTCTCGACTTACAACTCCTACAGTAAACAACTCATGGCACAATACTATAACCCACCAACCAGCAGCTCCCATTTTGCTGGGGAGCCACACATTGATCACTTCTTTCAAAGACACAGTACAACAAAGTACAGGATGGAAGTATATTTCAAAAGAGTAAAAACGTTAGGACAAGAGGCCATAGTCTAAAACTAGAGGGACACAGGTTTAGATGTAATGTAAGAAAGTTTTACTTCACTGAGAGGGTAGTAGACAAGTGGAATAGCCTACCAGCAGAAGTGGTAGATGTCAATACAGTGACAGAATTTAAGCATGCATGGGATAGGCATAAGGCGGTCCTTAACATAAGAAAAGACCAAGGACCAAAAAAGGTTTGAGGGTTTTTTTTTTTTTGTTTTTTTTTAAACACAGTAGGAAATTGGGCAGACTAGATGGGCCGAATGGTTCTTATCTGCCATCAAATTCTATGTTTCACACTGGGACACTCAGAGTCAGCTGGGGAATAGGTTAGAACACACAGATCTTCAGTTTCCATGCTAAGAACTGGGGCTGATGGACTCACTTTGTTTCAATTTAACCCTTTGAGTGCTGTTGCAATTCCTTGGATACCTCTCTGGCACTCAGAGGGTTAAGCCCATTAACCCTTGGAGTACCAGAGATGATATGCAGCACATTGCTCTGCGTACCTGTCACTCAAAGGGTTAATATCTGTTTGGAAAGCTTCCACATTTGGGTATTGTGCAGCCCACTCCTTCCTCACAAGTGGCCCACAGGGTTAAACTGATTTCTTTGAAAATGTCCATTGATTTCAATGAGGCTATTAATTCCATGACTGCTACAGACAATGCAAACACATTGCCAAAGCAACGCGTTGGGGACCATTGTAGCATTCAAGGGGTTAAAGCCCCATTTATGTCAACATGATTTTCCTGAATTTTCAATTCAACCCTAAGGTGTCAGTTTTTTTTTTAGTTGCACCCTTTATCTTGATACATAAGGCCCATACAGTTATACTCTTACCCCATTAATCTAAACCCATTTATACTTTTGGCTCTTGCAGCAGCTGACTGTGCACTGGGATCTGTGAGGCTGATGCACTAACACAAAGAGGAACAATTCATCTGTACCATACAGAACAAATACAATGCTTTGCTGACCTCTCTAGCGTTGAAGACGTTAAAACGCCCATTTAAATAAATGGGTATTGTTCCCTGTACTGCTGTTACTTTTCCACAAAATTCCACCACTTTCATTAGTATATGAGCCTTCCTGTTTTGAAGCCTATTAGCTGTTAGGGGTCCTTCTATTGATCCCTTGCCTACGGCCCATGGACAAATAATCCGGTTCTGTCCCAGCTGACCACCACGGCACACTAATGCAAGGAGCGCCCAACATGTGTCACATATTCCTTTCACTGCCAGAGGACTATACAACTCATTACACAGCAATGTGTTGTGTACCTCTCTCACACTCAGAGTTAAAGTGCTTCACTCCAACCAACTGCTACACTATGTCTGTATAATGCAGTAACCCTGCAGCCCTGTATTTCATGTCTACTTCACTGTCTATGTATAGTCATTTCTCCCCCTCACCCACTACTTTACTGTAACTCTTCACTGTCCCTCTTCTCCTCAATCTCTCATCTCCTCTTCCCTTGTCATCCCCACTCACCTATCCCCTTGCCATTCATCCATAGTCCCAATTGCCATTTTACTCCCACATCACTATTACATTATCTATCAATGCATCTGTCACTTAACCCTCTGTCTGCCAACCTATTTCTTCAAATGTACTGCAGTATCCACTGCTGTAATCTAAATTATTCCTTTACTCACAAATATCTTTTCACTGTGACCTTCTACAAGTAACACAGCACACTGACTTCAACTGTAAGGATGCAGGGCCTTATTCATCAACTAACACAGCACACTGACTTCAACTGTAAGGATGCAGGGCCTTATTCATCAAGTAACACAGCACACTGACTTCAACTGTAAGGATACAGGGCCTTATTCATCAAGTAACACAGCACACTGACTTCAACTGTAAGGATACAGGGCCTTATTCATCAAGTAACACAGCACACTGACTTCAACTGTAAGGATACAGGGCCTTATTCACCAAGTAACACAGCACACTGACTTCAGCTGTAAAGATACAGGGCCTTATTCACCAAGTAACACAGCACACTCACTTCAGCTGTAAGGATACAGGGCCTTATTCACCAAGTAACACAGCACACTCACTTCAACTGTAAGGATACAGGGCCTTATTCATCAAGCTGAAGAGCTGCAACATTTTTTACAAATCATATCAGCATATCTACATCACCACTGTGTCTGTCACGCACTGTCTACATATGTGACATACGTTCATGTATGTGTGTCTCTCTGTAGGTATGCGTTTCACAGTCTGTGACATGCTCTGTCTCTTTAAGTGCGTGTCTGTAACACTGCATATTTCTGTTTCACACAATGTCTCTCTGTGTAAATAATATGACGGGCAACGCCATCCCACATTGCTAGTATATTTATAAAAATCTCTATAACTGTAGAAGAAAGTACTCCCTCTAAAAAAATAGCTGTTGCCCAGATGCACAATCCCAATAATTCAAATGTAAAAACAGAGAAGGGGCAGCACCCGTGGGTCTTTTTGAAATAATAATACATTTTTTGATAGCCCCTTCTCCCTACTTAGCCTTAAAAAAACTGTGTATAATTTAGATAAATAAATTAGAGGGAAAATATGGTTTAACAAAAACCATATTAAAAAGGCAGCAAAGGGGATAAATATTAGGTGTTCAGAGACAGAGTCAACTACAAGACTATGGGCATCGTTTGGCGGCTAGAACTGCCAGCACCTTTCTTCTATTCCTTATTGTGTGTATGTAATTAGTTCAATTCTCCTGTTTAAAAGAAATATTCTATATATATGTTTTACATGTATTTTGTCAGTAACCCCTTAAAGGACTTTGCAATAGGTTGTATACCCCATCTGGTATGTATGGGGTTAAATTAATTAAAAGCAGTTTGAAGTATGAATAAAAGGTAAACTTGACTATTTTTGTACTTTTACTTTCCATTTTACACTGTCTGCAACAGCCTATAACCCTAAATCTGGACATGTACTGTACGCAGGGCTGGTGCACAGGATTTTTGCCACCATAGGCAAAACGTCCTTTTGCCGCCCCCTTTGGCTAGTCCCTCCTCTAGTGTCCCGCCCCTTACGCACCTCCTTATTGTTACCTTAGAGCCTTTTATGCGCTAATTAACAGATGTTCCTCTTTTAGCTGGTTGCTTTAGTCCAACAGCAGCTGAAGGACAGCACGGTGCACACCTAGGCTTTAGATTGTGAGCTTTACCGATCAGGGACTGCTTTTCCCTTTTTTTCCTGTTTTTCTTCATTTCTATATTAACCAGTTACGTGTTCATTTATCTGCCCAGTTTTGAGCTCCGCAGACTCTTTTGGCTGTTTAATGATTTGCTGCACTGGATTTTTTTTTTTAGTTATTCATATATTGTATGCATCACATTGAAACAGAAAATGTCAGCTGCTTAATGAAAGTGAATGTAAACCTCTTGTTTATTTTACTGTTCCTAAAAGCGCATCAAATGTAAAGTTAAATTGCCTGTACTTTTTTTTTTTTTTCCACCTTTTTTTACAATTTTATGTCCCTGGCAGATGGCAGTGAGCACCCTGAGTCTCGGTTTGCAGAGAGATGTTTTGTTAGGAACTGTGAATGCAGGGATAGTAATAGTGTAACAATAACCCTGCAGCAGTCTTATGCTTCATGGAAGCGTTACATTGTACGTGAATTCCTTGTCCCCAATATACAAATCTTGAAGGAGCTCACACTCAGGGACATACAAGTATAAAAAGTAAGCAAAATGGGGGAAAAAAACAAAACAAAAAAACTGTAGGCAGTTTAATGTTACATATTCTGCATTTGCAGAATATTTAAACGTAAAAGGAAGCTTATTGTCTCTAACTTAAATGTCTCCTTTCTTTTAGACATGATTTTGAGGTGCACACAATAATCAGAGCAAATATAGGGAAGGGAATTGAAAGCACTTTATTTTCTAATGGAATGATGCTGTCTGTTATAGTTAACTTTTAAATGGTTCATCCATCATTAGACAAATAACATCATACAGTTTGTCTGTCGCAATGATTGTGCGGTTTTTGTCACATAACAAATTGTGTAGGAGAGGTATAAAGCATCATACACATGTCACCAGAACTGTTGAAGCCCCTAGGACAGTACTGTCACCTGTGTAACTTATAATGTTTGCACAGATAGCTGAGAGCAGAATGAATAAGACATGAGGGGCACTTACAGAAGCCAATGAGGTGCTATTCTGGGGCAAATTCAACTACACAATAGGTAACAAATGAAACCCTGATTAAATCAAATGCATTTTAACTCTAGGAAGCATTAAAAACACCAAGTTAAATCAATGGGACACTTAAAAATGTATATTTGTCCTGTATAATGCAGCTGCCTTGCTCTAGAATTGCACCGCATTAGGTCCCAGAATTGGAACCCCGTCTGAAAAACCTCTCCAGTCTCCACCCGCCCTTGACAACTCCAATGGCGGCCTCACCTCAGCAGGGTGCCAGCTCTGCAGCAGTACAAGTCCTACAGCATATACTGATTACAGCAGCCCCTCGCTTCTGCCTACCCGGGCAATGGGCATTCAGTCACTAAAATAGAATGGTCCATGTCATGTGCACTGCATGCCTGCAATGCTCCTTGAGTGTGGAAGGAGGCAGCTTTCTAGGCTCTCACTCGAGGTGCATGCAGCTCTGCAAGGCTGCGCCCCTGTAGATGTGCTCCCTAGGCCAGCACCTATCTTGCCTATAGGTGGCGCCAGCCCTGACTGTACGGTATTAATGCCCTGTCCCTTTGCACAGAGTTCATATGTAAGTTAGGGAAACATTTTTATGGCTCTCTGTAGTAAGATGGGATCACAAGCTGCCTCCATATATAGTCTTTGTTACCTATATCGCCCAGCTCCTGGTGATACTCCAGTTAAATTCTAAAACAAAGTGAAAGAAGCCGATTGGTTGTCTCCCTTCACTTACAGGAGACTATGGTTGTCTGTGACAGGCGGCTTGAGACTCCGGAGCAGTGACTGTTGACTGAGCCCCCAGTCTATTTAAAGGGCCAATTGATTTTAAATGTCATTGTTTCTGTAGGCTCAAAAGAAGGGGAGCGTTTGAAAACAATACTTGAGAAGTTAAAGGGATAGTAATACTTCGTTTTATCTTTATTTTATTTTGTAGGCATTAAAAAAACATGAAGAATGATATAAGTCTTATCTCTCAAACCTTTATGGTTTGAGAGATATTCACAAGCAAAGTGTCCCCTCCCGCCCCTTTTACCTAGTGTAAGTCATCTCTTCTCAGATGTGGAATCCAGTCCATAGACCAGACAGATAACAGCAGGGGACAATCTTCTTCCTATGAGAACAATGAAAACCCTGCCCCCCCTTGACAAGTTTTTTTTACTTTTTCCCTTATCTTAATTGAAGATTGTCCCTCTCTGCAGTCTACCTGGGCACCTCCCTTCTGATCTGGCTGAGCAGTGTTACATCAGTAAAAGGGGCGGGAGGGGGATAGTGTTTGGAGAGTGTTATTTCAGTTCTGTCAGAGTTGTAGTACAAGAGTAATTGAATGATAAAGTATCCCCCTCCCGCCCCTTTTACTGATGTAACACTGCTCAGCCAGATCAGAAGGGAGGTGCCCAGGTAGACTGCAGAGAGGGACAATCTTCAATTAAGATAAGGGAAAAACCTGAAAAACTTGTCAAGGGGGCAGGACTTTTATTGTTCTCACAGGAAGAAGATTGTCCCCTGCTGTTATCTGTCTGGTCTATGGACTGGATTCCACATCTGAGAAGAGATGGCTTACACTAGGTAAAAGGGGCGGGAGGGAAAACTTTGCTTGTGAATATCTCTTAAACCATAAAGGTTTGAGAGATAAGACTTATATAGTTCTTCATGTTTTTTTAATGACTACAAAATAAAATAAAGATAAAATGAAGTATTACTATCCATTAAATTTTCCGTGCACTTCCGCATAATGTGCACAGCACTGCTCGTCTTCTTGTCCCACCTCCCTGCCAGCTGCTCCAGGAAGTGCGTTCACACTTCCCTTCAGTGTGCTGTGAATGTCTTCTAACTTTATATCAAGGTCGAGTTAGCATTATATTGAGGTTGCAACCACAGTATAATGCTAACTGGAGCTTGATATAACGCTAGAAGACATTCACAGCACACCGAAGGGAAGCATGAACGCACTTCCTGAAGCAGCTGGGAGGGAGGTGGGAGGAGAGTAGACAGTCAAGAAGATGTTTGCTAACAATCAACATGGTACATTATGCTGATCAGCAAAGCTTAAAAATAGAATATCTGCGAAAGTACTCAATTACAAAAAACACTTTCCTAATAATACTTTAGTAACAAAACCTATGGTCAAAATTTTTTTAAGGTGATACATCCACTTTAATATGAGCATGCGTTTTTTTGCATCACAGCCTAAACTCCTTAACCTTAAAGAAAAAGTAGACCAAAAACCGCTAACCTAACTAAAAGGCAGATCATCTGTCCCACATGCTCAGGGGGTTAATATTAATCCAGTCGGGTGGCCAAACCAGGAGTGGATGTTTGGAGGCCTGAGACGTCAGTCCCAGCTCCCATAGCGGCCTTCACTAAAGGCGGGAGTGGAGGTGGATTCTCTCATCCCCTGGTTTGGCAGCGCTGGATCAGCCATGTGACTGGGTACTAAGTCCTGAACTACCACAGCATACATGGGGTAATCAGGTATATGCCACCGGTGTGTTATGTTACTGGTTTAGAGGGTCCTATTCTTTTAATGAAAGATAGGGAGCGGAAACATGAGGCGGTTGTGCAGATCTGCTTACCCGAGCTCCTTAAATATCCGCGGGATCTCCTCCTCAAACTTGGAAACCGGAGTTTCGTAATTTGGGCATATGAAACTGTATATAAAAGCAAAGATCTTGAGGAAATCCTTAGTAGAGGGGCCTTGTAAGGACTTCACGGTGAGGGTCTGTGAGTAGCCGTTTTCATTCAGAAACTGAAAAGAGAAGCAGAGAGTTGTGTTGGCTGCAAATCAAATCATTAACCCTTTTTTTCTTTTTAATATAAATCAAAGGGCAATTATCATGTTTTATAAACTCTGCTCCAATGGGACCAGACTTAATAAAAAGCCTGGGGCTGCTCGATGTGCAATCTTGAAGTATGTGGCTGATGGACTCCTACCTAGGTAAGTGCTTCTGTCACACACAGTCTGTGCCAGACACAAAGCCCTGGGTTGTGTGTGCAGCCTTACAGCTGTTGGGCTTTCAAGCCCAGTACAGAAGGTCTGTGGTGAAAGACTCAACAGACACTTCAGTCTCACAGTTCATTCTCTTCCAAAGGGACCAATAAGGGAGCCCTGGTGGTCTTTTATCAGATCCCTATTTGGCACCCCCTACTTCCTTAGGAGGTCTGCTCCCACGACAGAAGATCTGCTTACAGGGCTCAATACAGTTTTCTTTAGCAGTCAGGAGGTGGTGCCATTGCAATCACTTTCTAGAGAACAATAGTCTTTGGGGTATAGGTAGTATCGGTATTACCTAGTATTGAAGATATTAAGACCTATAATCGGGCACTTCCGCCTTATGCGGCACACACTATGGGCGTTCACACTTCCCTTCGTAGTTTATATATATATATTTACTAGCAATATGGGACGGCGTTGCCCGTCATGTCATGACCATTGGGCGCACGTGTGTGAAATGTAGACACACTGAAAAACACAGACATATGCAACACACAGGCAGACACATACCATACATCCCAAGTGTCCCTCTTTAGGAGGGACAGTCCCTCTTTGAGGGCCAAATCCCTCTGTCCCTCTTTCCCACCCTGTTGTCCCTCTTTTTAGGAGGTCAGACTGTGTGCAGGGCCGACTCCACCTATAGGCGAGGTAGGCGCCGGCCTAGGGAGCACACGTACTGGGGGCGCGGGCATGCAGTGGAAAAGAGCTGCGCCCGCACACACCACGCCGGGAACCACAACACAGTCAGGTCTGTGTTGCTACAGCGCTCCCTCATCTGGTCGGATCTTTAGTAATGCAGAGCACGCTGGGAGTCATGATCTCCCGCCGCGCTCTGCATTACTGAAGAGAAGACTGCGCGGGAGCTACAGGTATGTGATGGGGGGCAAGTTGGAGCTGAGGGGGCATACTGGAGCTGCTGGGGCCAAGATGGAGCGGATGGGGGGCAAAGTGGAGATGATAGGGGCAAGTTGGAGCTGATAGGGGCAAGTTGGAGCTGAGGGGGCATAGTGGAGCTGCTGGGGGCAAGTTGGAGCTGATGGGGGTAAGTTGGAGCGGATGGAGGTCAAAGTGGAGCTGATGGGGGCAAGTTGGAGCTGAGGGGGCATAGTGGAGCTGCTGGGGGCAAGTTGGAGCTGATGAGGGTAAGTTGGAGCAGATGGAGGTCAAAGTGGAGCTGATGGGGGCAAGTTGGAGCGGATGGGGGTCAAAGTGGAGCTGAAGGGGGGTCAAAGTGGAGCTGAAGGGGGGGCAAAGTGGAGATGGTGGGGGCAAGTTGGAGCGGATGGGGGCAAAGTGGAGCTGATGGGGGCAAGTTGGAGCGGATGGGGGCAAAGTGGAGCTGTTGGTGGCAAGTTGGAGCTGCTGGTGGCAAGTTGGAGCTGCTGGTGGCAAGTTGGAGCTGCTGGGGGGCAAAGTGGAGCCGATGGGGGTAAGTTGCAGCTGATAGGAGCAAGTTGGAGCTGATGGGGCATAGTGGAACTGAAGGGGGGGGCAAAAGTGGAGCTGGTGGGGGCAAGTTAGAGCGGATGGGGAGCAAAGTGGAGCTGATGGGGGCAAGTTGGAGCGGATGGTGGGCAAAGTGAAGCTGATGGTGGCAAGTTGGAGCTGCTGGGGGCATAGTGGAGCTGCTGGGGGCATAGTGGAGCTGATGGGGGGCATAGTGGAGCTGGTGGGGAAAAAGTGGAGCTGGTGGGGGGCAAAGTGGAGCTGGTGGGGGGCAAAGTGGAGCTGGTGGGGGGCAAAGTGGAGCTGATGGGGGTAAGTTGGAGTTGATGGAGGGTAAAGTGCAGCTGATAGGGCCAAAGTGGAGCTGATAAGGGGCAAGTTGGAGCTGGTGGGGGGCATCTCTTACAGGCATCTCTAGATCAGGGGCAGACTGGCCCAGGGGGCAGAGAGAGGACAATCATGAAAAGAGGTGGGGTATAAGTAGGCAGGGTATAAAGGGGTGGGACACAAGGGGCGGAGCGAAATGGGCGGCAAAATTAGGTTTTGCCTAAGGTGGCAAAAATCCTTGCACCAGCCCTGACTGTGTGGTGTGTATTACTTTGCTCTACAGCAGTAAAGCAATAAACTTCAGTATATGTGCTTATACATTAGTCTGTGCAAATAAAATACTTTGGTCTTGCACTAAATCATTTATTCAGTTACATAAATAGCTAGTAATAGGTCGTGAAATAACCTAAAAATTCTTACTAATGCCCTGCCCACCAGCCACGCCCCAACAATATCACCTAAAACTACAGTGTCCCTCTTTGGCCATATGAAATGTTGGGAGGTATGCACATACACACAGTGAGCGGCAGAAACATGCAAAAGACACGCACACACACAGACACACTGGAGATGGACACACATATGTAACAGAGATGTACACACACAACATATATAAGCAAAAACACATGAGTGCATGAGTTGTGTACCCCTCTGGCACTCAAATGGTTAAGGCATAGAGAGGCATGTGAGAGTTAAATAGCAGTGGGAAGTGTGTTTATACCTTGGAACATTGACTTGTGGAGTCCCTGGAGGGGACTGATGTGGTGCTGATGTGGAGAGACAAATGGGGCAATCTGGGTTAAAAGGGGGCGGGGCTTAATCGCGAGTAGGGGGCGGGGCTTAATATAAATGAGGAAAAGTGTTAGTAATAGGCTGGGGAAGGAGGAGAAGTGGGAGGGGAATGCAAGTTTGCAGTGTGAGGGGTTGGAACACACTCCCTGAGGGGTAAAACTTGATACACAACCCTGTGGCAGTCAGTGGATTAAGTGTGTACCTGATGGCTGTCTGTCCTCTGTGTTGTATGGCAAATAATGACAGTGAAGAAATACTTCAGCAGAGGGCCTACCTTAACCCTTTGAGTGCCATTTTGTTCCCCTGGTGCTGCACTACAGGTCCTGCTGAGGCCACTGGGAGTCAGGGTGAGTGACTGTGTGTGTGTGTGTGAGCCATATTTATTTCTGGCTTTGTGTGTGTATGTGGTGCTGTGTGTGTCAGTGGGGGCATGTGTGTTTGGTGCTGTGTGAGTGGGGCATGTGTGTGTGTGTGGTGCTCTGTGTGTGTGAGTGGGGCATGTGTGTGTTTGTTTGGTGCTGTGTGAGTGGGGCATGTGTGTTTGTCTGTGGTGTAGGAGCAAGTGGCGGCCATATTGTTTTTTTCTGACTTTGATAGTGGTGGGCGGGCTGCATAGTGGGGGCGGGCCAACTCCCTGCATGACTGAATCACCCAATAGGAATAGTAACTCATGCTTTATGCCTCCCCTGGGTGTGTTTTGGCAGGCACAAAGTCTTCTTTTATATATATATATATATAGATATATATGTGGTGTAGCATTACAGCAAACTCCTGTTACCATGCTACTGACCTTGCAAAGGAAGCGTTAACCTGCTTCCTGGGGCAGCTGGGAGGGAGGTGGGAAGTCCTGCTCTGCTGTGCCGTACAAGGTGGAAGTGCCCGATTATATATCTTATTATCTTCAATACTAGGTAAGTTATTATTTATTAAAAAAAAAAACAAAAGCAAAAAACACAGCGCTAACTTAGTTTTACAGATGAAAGCCAATGGACACAAGTTTGTGTAATGTGAATGTTCCCCTTCAAAACCAATGGGAATTTTTAGCTCTCCCTTATACTGTGAATGATTTACCCCAGAACACCTCCGCTTTTCTTTTGAACACACGGCCCAACGAGTGAATTATAATTTAAGACGAATCCTATAACATAAAGTGGTAGAATGCGTCACTTCCTGTCTGCGTAATCGCACAGATACGAACGCAGTAGTCATGCTCAGTTGAGATGAATGCGTCGGCCTCCAGTCAGAGGCACGGCTGATTCGGAGCGGAGAGCTCCTAACGACCCACTGCCTGTTTCCGCGGCAGCAGCCGAGGCCGGTGGGTGGCAGTTTGGCCCGCGTACACGGGCCTTCAAACTAGTACATAAATAAATGTAATTTGTTCAACAGCTGGTATGTTTTCTAGAAGTCTGAAAAAAATAAAATAAAAAATGACACTCTCTCCATACAGGCCCAGTGCTGGCAGACTGTGCACACCACTTTCCGAACAGTAAGAGGGGTCTGCACTTACTTTCATATCAGCCATTTTGGAGCCAATGAGATAGGAGTATGTGAGATGGGGCAGCTTGTTTGACTTGCCTTTGAGTAAAGGAAGACAATGGAGACATGTTTCTTTGTTGCTGGACTCCAGGACCTTATTAAACTCCTTCTATTGTTTGCTTCCTAAGGTGGTCCCGAATCCTGTAACAAAGAAGCATTTCTGTCTCCATGTACATCAGGGGTGTGCTGACCTTGGTGACCTGGGATCTGCTTTTTCTTTTGTCACCCAGTGCATGTCAGTGGCCTCTCGTCATCACATTCAAACATGTTGCACGGCATGAATATCAAATATTTCAGATGGAAGGCTCTTGTTTAAATGGGCAGTAATGTTCCATAAAAAAATGCTTAGAGTTTTCTAGAGGTTAAAATAAATAAAAATAAACGATATGCCACAAATCTGAGAGATAGCCTCCGTCAAAGTCCCCCATCCTTTCTAATGACGTCAGCTGTAAGCCGACAGCAGGAGTTCCTGGGCCGGGGACCGATAAGAGGCTCTTCAGCAGAGCTGCAATAGCGCAATTTAAAAAGAAATACTTCTTTGGAACAGTCTACAGAGTGTGCCTCTGCTGAAGAGCCTCCTCGTGTCAGCCGACACGGATCTCCTTCTGTCAGCTTTACAGCTGGAATCAGGAGAAGGGGAATTTTAGAGGAGCATAGCTCTCAAACCATTGTGGTTTGAGAGATAGGAGTTGTGTCATATTGTTTATTTTTTCCACAAAGACTGACTTTCCAGATAGATTGTCCTGCAGCCGTATCTTTACACAGAGTCCAACCACTCTTGCAAATCGATAGAACAGCTCAAAATGGTCAGAAGTCGGCAGTAACAAAAATTCAACCAGGGAGCCCTAATAAAAGCAAATGTTGTGATCGTCTGCTACAGTGTTCCTGGCCAGGATATAGCAATACTGATACCACACAGCTATGTGTTTCACACTACAGGGTGCTTTGTCAAGAAAGGGTATATCAATATTGCTGTATCCTGACTCCCCGGGTTAATTTTTGTTAAGGCAGACTTCTGACAGTTTTGAGCTATTGTATTGCACAACACATCTGCTTATACAGCCTGTCTTTACAGACTAACACTAGATCAAAACAGCATGAACAATTTTATAAAAATCTGTTAAAGTGGATCTATCACATATAGATATCTAATGCTCATTAGAGCATTTAGCGAAAAAGTTTAATATGTTAGTCATTTTTGAAAAAGAAAAAAAAAAACAAAAAAAAAAAAAAAAAAAAAAAAAACGTTATCTGCGCAAAAATTCAAGTTTAAAAGGTGCCCAGCAGGCTACTTCCACTTGCTGCACAATGGCTGCTCCCGTCCCACTACCCAGCATCCTCCAATGACAGAGGATGTTTGTCTCTAAGCTGGAGCAATCTCATTGGCTAGAGAAGCAACTCCCATGACATATACAGCAGAAGCTCTGTTCCTTTACCTCGCAGAGCTGGCGTATACACTGCTGGATAAAGGACTTGTCGTGCAGCGGCCTGGGATCCTTAATTTTCTCAGAACCTCCAAAAGCTCCATACTGGCTATTCCGTGCTGGACCTGTGCTTGATCTGGGGGGAAATGGACAGTCCTGTGTTATAAGTGTGATTATGGAATCCATTAAAGGGCAATTATCACATTTTACAAGTCTGTACCAATGACAACTCGGGGCTGCACTGTACAACTTAAAAAAAGACTCCTGTCTGATTTCCAAGGAAAAGAAAACCTACAACATGGAGGTCTGTGGCTCTCGAGTACAAACTCCTTGGCTGTGCTGAATTCCTCATAGACCCAGTGTGCTGTGCTTTCAAGCTGGGTATAGTGGGGATATGGGGAAATGCATCTTGCAGCACAGGAAACACAGACTCCCGTTCGGCTCCTCCGAGTCTCATAATACAGACCTGGCCTCACCAGGTCTGCTCTCAGGAGAGAAAACATGCTGTCCCAGCGATAGACGCCCTTTAAATTTGACAGTTTCAAGCCGTTTTAAGGGAAATTATATCTTTGCAATAAATGATTTAGTTTGTTTAATAAAAAGTATTTGTATGAGAAAGGTAAGTGCTTCTGTTACACACAGTAATTATATAGATACACCTGACTGCTGTGTGATGGACTCCTACCTAGGTAAGTGCTTCTGTTACACACAGTAATTATATAGATACACCTGACTGCTGTGTGATGGAGTCCTGCCTAGGTAAGTCCTTCTGTCACACACAGTAATTATATAGATACACCTGACCGCTGTGTGATGGACTCCTACCTAGGTAAGTGCTTCTGTTACACACAGTAATTATATAAATACGCCTGACCGCTGTGTGATGGACTCCTACCTAGGTAAGTGCCTGTGTCACACACAGTAATTATATAGATACACCTGACTGTTGTGTGATGGACTCCTACCTAGGTAAGTGCTTCTGTTACACACAGTAATTATATACATACACCTGACTGTTGTGTGATGGACTCCTACCTACTGTAGGTAAGTGCTTCCGTTACGCACAGTAATTATGTAGATATAAATACCTATCTCCATTTGAGATAGGAGAGAGGTGGTCTTTCAAATGGTTGCCTCTTCTCCAGTGGAAGTCTCAATGTGACACACAAAAAAACAATAGAAAAAAAACAGGATGCATCTCCACTTCTAATACAGTAAAAGAGACACCACTGTTTATATGCTTCAGTGTGCCTTTAATTATATAAAATGGGGAGCACACTAGTGGATAGTATTGGAGGAAAATGTGAGCATTTGATGTAGATACAGATGTAATGTACAATGCTGCTGTTCCATTATTTAGCATAGTACCTTTTTCCAAAGAAACTGGTCTTTCTTTCCGATGTAGCAGAATGAGGTTTGCTCACACTCAGCTTCCCGAAACCCTGTCTGTCTTTGCTACGAAGAATAAAATACATAATTATTATTCAGTTATATTAAAGTGGTTAGGACAGGGATGGGCAACCTGAGGCACTTCCAGCTGTGGAGGACTACAATTCCCATTATCGCCAGCCAGCAGATAGCTGGGGATGAAGGGAAATGTAGTCCTCCACAGCTGGAGAGCCTCAGGTTGCCCATCCCTGGTTAAAAAGATTCAAACAATGTTTGAAAAGAGTAAATAAAAAATGTCATCTTTCTTTGTAAATGTATATAGAGAGGACAATTTGAACGGTATACCCCCCTTTGGCAATAAAGCTGTTAACATAGCGGATTTAATTTTTTAGCAATAGATTTCTGGATATTTCTACAGCTACTGTGGTTGTGCACAATGAAGGTGCAAATCCAACAGTTTTATATAAGCAGTGACAAAATGGCTGTCATCTGGCCAAACAGCTGTGCTATGTGTAGCCTGCATTACACAGAAATGCTATAGAGGTGTCCGATGTAGGGCTTTGTAATGTAGTGGACATGGCCTAGGCAACCTTAGGCTCTCCAGCCAATTAGGACTCAATGCCAGTCATCCCCAACCAGCCAATAGCTGTAGTGCAATAGCTTGCCTACTCCTTTACTGGACATCTATCTAACATCCAAGGGGTTACAAAAAATATTTATCTGAGTATAAGAGTTGTGAAATGTGTCGCAGAGCCCACTGGCATTCTAAGTGGTAAATCAATATAATGTATGTTTCAGATACGATTCATAGGAATATAGCTAAGCATATGTCTATGGGAGGTAGGCTTGCCTGAGAACACAAAACACTTTATTTAAAAGGAAAAAAAAAAATAAACCCCAAAACACACTATAATAATAATAAAAATAATAACAACCCCGACTTAACTAATGCCTTGAGGGCCTGAGGTGTCCAACACATTTCCAAGCAATGCATTTCACACCTCGTGTCCTCAAGGGGTTAATCTAGGGACATTCTCCTAATGGCCGATATGTAACAATCCTACGTGCATGGTTCCCCAAAACCTTTAATTGGTCCTGGATATTATGCCCACGGCGACAGACATGATCCTTTGTTGGAGGATGCCAGGCGTCACTCTGGTCTCTCCTCCTATGAACTCTTCAGTGGGAGGAGTTTGGGATCAGAGAATCATGGTCTCCTCCAGTGAGATGACACTCAGTACCAGTTAAGGATTCATTTTGGAGAAACAACCCACAGACAATTCATAAATAACGGCCATTAGGATTTCTGCCCATATTAAAAGGTGCAGTATACTCCAATTAAGGAATAAAATGTGTATTGTAAAGCTTTTCCTATACAGTAAAACAAGGGTACTTCAAATGCTTGGAGATCTTTCATTCAAAAGTTATTACACCGCTAATGTAGAATATTTTTATAGCTTAAGTTAAAGGGGATCTATCACCCCCATACAAGTTAGTCTTATTATAGTTAGATTATTTAGCGAATATGTTTAAAACTGTATTTGTTTGTATTTTTTTTTTAAAGTTATTTGGGCGAAAACTAATATTTAAAGAGTGTCTTGCACCTACTTCTGGATAGACTGTGGTTACCAGCTCTGTAACCGCAGTCTGTTGCTCTCTCTCTGCTCCCCTCCCGCTATCCAGCCTCCTCTGATGACGATCTCTGCCAATGAGACTGCTCCAGCTTACAGACAGAAAGCCTCCGTCATTGGAGGAGGCTGGATAGAGGGATGGTAGCAGAGGCAGAGTGACAGACTGCGGTTACAGTGCAAGGTAACTGCAGTCTATCCAGAAGTTAGGTACAGCGCACTGTTTAAACATTAATTTTTGCCCAAATAACGTTTAAAAAAAAAAAAACCTAATTAATACAGTTTTAAACATATTCACTAAATAATCTAACAAATAAGACTAACTTGTATAGAGGTGAGAGACAGGTTTAGCTGCCAGGTGGCACTGTTACTACATGCATCTGAGAGACTCTGCTTTTCACAAGCAGCAATAGGAACAGTGCCACCTGGCTGCAAAACATCTTGAAAGCAAGCTGTCAGGAAAATGCCAGGTTATCCGTGTAAGAAACATCTCCAGAATTTATTCATAGTAACAGTTGGAATTTTCTGTCAACATTAAAGTGGAAATGTTACTTAGCAACAAATAGGTGACTTAAAAAAAAAAAAAAAGCATTTAAAATCAACTTTTTTTTTCTTGCATTTCTAGTTTCAAATAATAGACTGAGATATTTAGATATATGTCATTTTATGCAACTGATCTAGTACTGCCCAACAGGAAATATCAGTTCGTAACAGAGAGCAGTGTGGAATGTTTGCACTCGGCTGGCAGATCTGGAGAGCAGTGTGGAATGTTTGTATCTGGCTGGCAGATCTGGAGAGCAGTGTGGAATGTTTGTATCTGGCTGGCAGATGGAGAGCAGTATGGAATGTTTGTATCTGGCTGGCAGATGAAGAACAGTGTGGAATGTTTGTATCTGGCTGGCAGATGGAGAGCAGTGTGGAATGTTTGTATCTGGCTGGCAGATGGAGAGCAGTGTGGAATGTTTGCATCTGGCTGGCAGATCTGGAGAGCAGTGTGGAATGTTTGTACCTGGCTGGCAGATGGAGAGCAGTGTGGAATGTTTGTATCTGGCTGGCAGATCTGGAGAGCAGTGTGGAATGTTTGTATCTGGCTGGCAGATCTGGAGAGCAGTGTGGAATGTTTGTATCTGGCTGGCAGATCTGGAGAGCAGTGTGGAATGTTTGTATCTGGCTGGCAGATCTGGAGAGCAGTGTGGAATGTTTGTATCTGGCTGGCAGATCTGGAGAGCAGTGTGGAATGTTTGTATCTGGCTGGCAGATCTGGAGAGCAGTGTGGAATGTTTGTATCTGGCTGGCAGATCTGGAGAGCAGTGTGGAATGTTTGTATCTGGCTGGCAGATGGAGAGCAGTGTGGAATGTTTGCATCTGGCTGGCAGATGGAGAGCAGTGTGGAATGTTTGTAACCAGGTGGCAGATGGAGAGCAGTGTGGAATGTTTGCATCTGGCTGGCAGATGGAGAGCAGTGTGGAATGTTTGTAACCAGGTGGCAGATGGAGAGCAGTGTGGAATGTTTGTAACCAGGTGGCAGATGGAGAGCAGTGTGGAATGTTTGCATCTGGCTGGCAGATGGAGAGCAGTGTGGAATGTTTGTATCTGGCTGGCAGATGGAGAGCAGTGTGGAATGTTTGTAACCAGGTGGCAGATGGAGAGCAGTGTGGAATGTTTGCATCTGGCTGGCAGATGGAGAGCAGTGTGGAATGTTTGTAACCAGGTGGCAGATGGAGAGCAGTGTGGAATGTTTGTATCTGGCTGGCAGATGGAGAGCAGTGTGGAATGTTTGTAACCAGGTGGCAGATGGAGAGCAGTGTGGAATGTTTGCATCTGGCTGGCAGATGGAGAGCAATGTGGAATGTTTGTAACCAGGTGGCAGATGGAGAGCAGTGTAGAATGTTTGCATCTGGCTGGCAGATGGAGAGCAGTGTGGAATGTTTGTAACCAGGTGGCAGATGGAGAGCAGTGTGGAATGTTTGTAACCAGTTGGCAGATGGAGAGCAGTGTGGAATGTTTGTATCTGGCTGGCAGATGGAGAGCAGTGTGGAATGTTTGTAACCAGGTGGCAGATGGAGAGCAGTGTGGAATGTTTGTAACCAGGTGGCAGATGGAGAGCAGTGTGGAATGTTTGTATCTGGCTGGCAGATGGAGAGCAGTGTGGAATGTTTGTAACCAGGTGGCAGATGGAGAGCAGTGTGGAATGTTTGTATCTGGCTGGCAGATGGAGAGCAGTGTGGAATGTTTGCATCTGGCTGGCAGATGGAGAGCAGTGTGGAATGTTTGTAACCAGGTGGCAGATGGAGAGCAGTGTGGAATGTTTGTATCTGGCTGGCAGATGGAGAGCAGTGTGGAATGTTTGCATCTGGCTGGCAGATGGAGAGCAGTGTGGAATGTTTGTAACCAGGTGGCAGATGGAGAGCAGTGTGGAATGTTTGTATCTGGCTGGCAGATGGAGAGCAGTGTGGAATGTTTGTATCTGGCTGGCAGATGGAGAGCAGTGTGGAATGTTTGTATCTGGCTGGCAGATGGAGAGCAGTGTGGAATGTTTGTATCTGGCTGGCAGATGGAGAGCAGTGTGGAATGTTTGTAACCAGGTGGCAGATGGAGAGCAGTGTGGAATGTTTGCATCTGGCTGGCAGATGGAGAGCAGTGTGGAATGTTTGTAACCAGGTGGCAGATGGAGAGCAGTGTGGAATGTTTGCATCTGGCTGGCAGATGGAGAGCAGTGTGGAATGTTTGTAACCAGGTGGCAGATGGAGAGCAGTGTGGAATGTTTGCATCTGGCTGGCAGATGGAGAGCAGTGTGGAATGTTTGCATCTGGCTGGCAGATGGAGAGCAGTGTGGAATGTTTGTATCTGGCTGGCAGATGGAGAGCAGTGTGGAATGTTTGTATCTGGCTGGCAGATGGAGAGCAGTGTGGAATGTTTGTATCTGGCTGGCAGATGGAGAGCAGTGTGGAATATTTGCATGTGGCTGGCAGATGGAGAGCAGTGTGGAATGTTTGTAACCAGGTGGCAGATGGAGAGCAGTGTGGAATGTTTGTAACCAGGTTGCAGATGGAGAGCAGTGTGGAATGTTTGTAACCAGGTGGCAGATGGAGAGCAGTGTGGAATGTTTGTAACCAGGTGGCAGATGGAGAGCAGTGTGGAATGTTTGTATCTGGCTGGCAGATGGAGAGCAGTGTGGAATGTTTGTAACCAGGTGGCAGATGGAGAGCAGTGTGGAATGTTTGTATCTGGCTGGCAGATGGAGAGCAGTGTGGAATGTTTGTATCTGGCTGGCAGATGGAGAGCAGTGTGGAATGTTTGTATCTGGCTGGAAGATGGAGAGCAGTGTGGAATGTTTGTAACCAGGTGGCAGATGCAGAGCAGTGTGGAATGTTTGTAACCAGGTGGCAGATGGAGAGCAGTGTGGAATGTTTGTATCTGGCTGGCAGATGGAGAGCAGTGTGGAATGTTTGCATCTGGCTGGCAGATGGAGAGCAGTGTGGAATGTTTGTAACCAGGTGGCAGATGGAGAGCAGTGTGGAATGTTTGCATCTGGCTGGCAGATGGAGAGCAGTGTGGAATGTTTGTATCTGGCTGGCAGATGGAGAGCAGTGTGGAATGTTTGCATCTGGCTGGCAGATGGAGAGCAGTGTGGAATGTTTGTAACCAGGTGGCAGATGGAGAGCAGTGTGGAATGTTTGTATCTGGCTGGCAGATGGAGAGGAGTGTGGAATGTTTGTATCTGGCTGGCAGATGGAGAGCAGTGTGGAATGTTTGCATCTGGCTGGCAGATGGAGAGCAGTGTGGAATGTTTGTATCTGGCTGGCAGATCTGGAGAGCAGTGTGGAATGTTTGTATCTGGCTGGCAGATGGAGAGCAGTGTGGAATGTTTGCATCTGGCTGGCAGATGGAGAGCAGTGTGGAATGTTTGTATCTGGCTGGCAGATCTGGAGAGCAGTGTGGAATGTTTGTATCTGGCTGGCAGATATGGAGAGCAGTATGGAATGTTTGTATCTGGCTGGCAGATGGAGAGCAGTGTGGAATGTTTGTATCTGGCTGGCAGATGGAGAGCAGTGTGGAATGTTTGCATCTGGCTGGCAGATGAAGAACAGTGTGGAATGTTTGTATCTGGCTGGCAGATGGAGAGCAGTGTGGAATGTTTGCATCTGGCTGGCAGATGGAGAGCAGTGTGGAATGTTTGCATCTGGCTGGCAGATGGAGAGCAGTGTGGAATGTTTGTAACCAGGTGGCAGATGGAGAGCAGTGTGGAATGTTTGTAACCAGGTGGCAGATGGAGAGCAGTGTGGAATGTTTGCATCTGGCTGGCAGATGGAGAGCAGTGTGGAATGTTTGTAACCAGGTGGCAGATGGAGAGCAGTGTGGAATGTTTGCATCTGGCTGGCAGATGGAGAGCAGTGTGGAATGTTTGTAACCAGCTGGCAGATGGAGAGCAGTGTGGAATGTTTGCATCTGGCTGGCAGATGGAGAGCAGTGTGGAATGTTTGTAACCAGGTGGCAGATGGAGAGCAGTGTGGAATGTTTGCATCTGGCTGGCAGATGGAGAGCAGTGTGGAATGTTTGTATCTGGCTGGCAGATGTAGAGCAGTGTGGAATGTTTGTAACCAGGTGGCAGATGGAGAGCAGTGTGGAATGTTTGTAACCAGGTGGCAGATGGAGAGCAGTGTGGAATGTTTGTATCTGGCTGGCAGATGGAGAGCAGTGTGGAATGTTTGTATCTGGCTGGCAGATGGAGAGCAGTGTGGAATGTTTGTATCTGGCTGGCAGATGGAGAGCAGTGTGGAATGTTTGTATCTGGCTGGCAGATGGAGAGCAGTGTGGAATGTTTGTATCTGGCTGGCAGATGGAGAGCAGTGTGGAATGTTTGTATCTGGCTGGCAGATGGAGAGCAGTGTGGAATGTTTGTAACCAGGTGGCAGATGGAGAGCAGTGTGGAATGTTTGTAACCAGGTGGCAGATGGAGAGCAGTGTGGAATGTTTGTAACCAGGTGGCAGATGGAGAGCAGTGTGGAATGTTTGTAACCAGGTGGCCGATGGAGAGCAGTGTGGAATGTTTGCATCTGGCTGGCAGATGGAGAGCAGTGTGGAATGTTTGTAACCAGGTGGCAGATGGAGAGCAGTGTGGAATGTTTGTATCTGGCTGGCAGATGGAGAGCAGTGTGGAATGTTTGTAACCAGGTGGCAGATGGAGAGCAGTGTGGAATGTTTGTATCTGGCTGGCAGATGGAGAGCAGTGTGGAATGTTTGTAACCAGGTGGCAGATGGAGAGCAGTGTGGAATGTTTGTATCTGGCTGGCAGATGAAGAGCAGTGTGGAATGTTTGTATCTGGCTGGCAGATGAAGAGCAGTGTGGAATGTTTGTAACCAGGTGGCAGATGGAGAGCAGTGTGGAATGTTTGTATCTGGCTGGCAGATGGAGAGCAGTGTGGAATGTTTGTATCTGGCTGGCAGATGGAGAGCAGTGTGGAATGTTTGTAACCAGGTGGCAGATGGAGAGCAGTGTGGAATGTTTGCATCTGGCTGGCAGATGGAGAGCAGTGTGGAATGTTTGCATCTGGCTGGCAGATGGAGAGCAGTGTGGAATGTTTGTATCTGGCTGGCAGATCTGGAGAGCAGTGTGGAATGTTTGTATCTGGCTGGCAGATATGGAGAGCAGTGTGGAATGTTTGTATCTGGCTGGCAGATGGAGAGCAGTGTGGAATGTTTGCATCTGGCTGGCAGATGAAGAGCAGTGTGGAATGTTTGTATCTGGCTGGCAGATCTGGAGAGCAGTGTGGAATGTTTGTATCTGGCTGGCAGATGGAGAGCAGTGTGGAATGTTTGCATCTGGCTGGCAGATGAAGAGCAGTGTGGAATGTTTGTATCTGGCTGGCAGATGGAGAGCAGTGTGGAATGTTTGTATCTGGCTGGCAGATATGGAGAGCAGTGTGGAATGTTTGTATCTGGCTGGCAGATGGAGAGCAGTGTGGAATGTTTGCATCTGGCTGGCAGATGAAGAGCAGTGTGGAATGTTTGTATCTGGCTGGCAGATGGAGAGCAGTGTGGAATGTTTGCATCTGGCTGGCAGATGGAGAGCAGTGTGGAATGTTTGCATCTGGCTGGCAGATGGAGAGCAGTGTGGAATGTTTGTAACCAGGTGGCAGATGGAGAGCAGTGTGGAATGTTTGTAACCAGGTGGCAGATGGAGAGCAGTGTGGAATGTTTACATCTGGCTGGCAGATGGAGAGCAGTGTGGAATGTTTACATCTGGCTGGCAGATGGAGAGCAGTGTGGAATGTTTGTAACCAGGTGGCAGATGGAGAGCAGTGTGGAATGTTTGCATCTGGCTGGCAGATGGAGAGCAGTGTGGAATGTTTGCATCTGGCTGGCAGATGGAGAGCAGTGTGGAATGTTTGCATCTGGCTGGCAGATGGAGAGCAGTGTGGAATGTTTGTAACCAGGTGGCAGATGGAGAGCAGTGTGGAATGTTTGTAACCAGGTGGCAGATGGAGAGCAGTGTGGAATGTTTGTAACCAGGTGGCAGATGGAGAGCAGTGTGGAATGTTTGTAACCAGGTGGCAGATGGAGAGCAGTGTGGAATGTTTGTAACCAGGTGGCAGATGGAGAGCAGTGTGGAATGTTTGTATCTGGCTGGCAGATGGAGAGCAATGTGGAATGTTTGTAACCAGGTGGCAGATGGAGAGCAGTGTGGAATGTTTGTAACCAGGTGGCAGATGGAGAGCAGTGTGGAATGTTTGTAACCAGGTGGCAGATGGAGAGCAGTGTGGAATGTTTGTAACCAGGTGGCAGATCTGGAGAGCAGTGTGGAATGTTTGTATCTGGCTGGCAGATCTGGAGAGCAGTGTGGAATGTTTGTATCTGGCTGGCAGATGGAGAGCAGTGTGGAATGTTTGTATCTGGCTGGCAGATGGAGAGCAGTGTGGAATGTTTGTATCTGGCTGGCAGATCTGGAGAGCAGTGTGGAATGTTTGTATCTGGCTGGCAGATATGTAGAGCAGTGTGGAATGTTTGTATCTGGCTGGCAGATGGAGAGCAGTGTGGAATGTTTGCATCTGGCTGGCAGATGAAGAACAGTGTGGAATGTTTGTATCTGGCTGGCAGATGGAGAGCAGTGTGGAATGTTTGCATCTGGCTGGCAGATGGAGAGCAGTGTGGAATGTTTGCATCTGGCTGGCAGATGAAGAACAGTGTGGAATGTTTGTATCTGGCTGGCAGATGGAGAGCAGTGTGGAATGTTTGCATCTGGCTGGCAGATGGAGAGCAGTGTGGAATGTTTGTAACCAGGTGGCAGATGGAGAGCAGTGTGGAATGTTTGTATCTGGCTGGCAGATGGAGATCAGTGTGGAATGTTTGCATCTGGCTGGCAGATGGAGAGCAGTGTGGAATGTTTGCATCTGGCTGGCAGATGGAGAGCAGTGTGGAATGTTTGTAACCAGGTGGCAGATGGAGAGCAGTGTGGAATGTTTGTATCTGGCTGGCAGATGGAGAGCAGTGTGGAATGTTTGCATCTGGCTGGCAGATGGAGAGCAGTGTGGAATGTTTGCATCTGGCTGGCAGATGGAGAGCAGTGTGGAATGTTTGCATCTGGCTGGCAGATCTGGAGAGCAGTGTGGAATGTTTGTATCTGGCTGGCAGATGGAGAGCAGTGTGGAATGTTTGCATCTGGCTGGCAGATGGAGAGCAGTGTGGAATGTTTGTATCTGGCTGGCAGATCTGGAGAGCAGTGTGGAATGTTTGTATCTGGCTGGCAGATATGTAGAGCAGTGTGGAATGTTTGTATCTGGCTGGCAGATGGAGAGCAGTGTGGAATGTTTGCATCTGGCTGGCAGATGAAGAACAGTGTGGAATGTTTGTATCTGGCTGGCAGATGGAGAGCAGTGTGGAATGTTTGCATCTGGCTGGCAGATGGAGAGCAGTGTGGAATGTTTGCATCTGGCTGGCAGATGGAGAGCAGTGTGGAATGTTTGTAACCAGGTGGCAGATGGAGAGCAGTGTGGAATGTTTGTAACCAGGTGGCAGATGGAGAGCAGTGTGGAATGTTTGCATCTGGCTGGCAGATGGAGAGCAGTGTGGAATGTTTGCATCTGGCTGGCAGATGGAGAGCAGTGTGGAATGTTTGTAACCAGGTGGCAGATGGAGAGCAGTGTGGAATGTTTGCATCTGGCTGGCAGATGGAGAGCAGTGTGGAATGTTTGTAACCAGGTGGCAGATGGAGAGCAGTGTGGAATGTTTGCATCTGGCTGGCAGATGGAGAGCAGTGTGGAATGTTTGTAACCAGGTGGCAGATGGAGAGCAGTGTGGAATGTTTGTAACCAGGTGGCAGATGGAGAGCAGTGTGGAATGTTTGTATCCAGGTGGCAGATGGAGAGCAGTGTGGAATGTTTGTAACCAGGTGGCAGATGGAGAGCAGTGTGGAATGTTTGTAACCAGGTGGCAGATGGAGAGCAGTGTGGAATGTTTGTATCTGGCTGGCAGATGGAGAGCAGTGTGGAATGTTTGTATCTGGCTGGCAGATGGAGAGCAGTGTGGAATGTTTGTATCTGGCTGGCAGATGGAGAGCAGTGTGGAATGTTTGTATCTGGCTGGCAGATGGAGAGCAGTGTGGAATGTTTGTAACCAGGTGGCAGATGGAGAGCAGTGTGGAATGTTTGTAACCAGGTGGCAGATGGAGAGCAGTGTGGAATGTTTGTAACCAGGTGGCAGATGGAGAGCAGTGTGGAATGTTTGCATCTGGCTGGCAGATGGAGAGCAGTGTGGAATGTTTGTATCTGGCTGGCAGATCTGGAGAGCAGTGTGGAATGTTTGTATCTGGCTGGCAGATGGAGAGCAGTGTGGAATGTTTGCATCTGGCTGGCAGATGGAGAGCAGTGTGGAATGTTTGTATCTGGCTGGCAGATCTGGAGAGCAGTGTGGAATGTTTGTATCTGGCTGGCAGATATGTAGAGCAGTGTGGAATGTTTGTATCTGGCTGGCAGATGGAGAGCAGTGTGGAATGTTTGCATCTGGCTGGCAGATGAAGAACAGTGTGGAATGTTTGTATCTGGCTGGCAGATGGAGAGCAGTGTGGAATGTTTGCATCTGGCTGGCAGATGGAGAGCAGTGTGGAATGTTTGCATCTGGCTGGCAGATGGAGAGCAGTGTGGAATGTTTGCATCTGGCTGGCAGATGGAGAGCAGTGTGGAATGTTTGTAACCAGGTGGCAGATGGAGAGCAGTGTGGAATGTTTGTAACCAGGTGGCAGATGGAGAGCAGTGTGGAATGTTTGCATCTGGCTGGCAGATGGAGAGCAGTGTGGAATGTTTGTAACCAGGTGGCAGATGGAGAGCAGTGTGGAATGTTTGTAACCAGGTGGCAGATGGAGAGCAGTGTGGAATGTTTGTATCCAGGTGGCAGATGGAGAGCAGTGTGGAATGTTTGTAACCAGGTGGCAGATGGAGAGCAGTGTGGAATGTTTGTAACCAGGTGGCAGATGGAGAGCAGTGTGGAATGTTTGTATCTGGCTGGCAGATGGAGAGCAGTGTGGAATGTTTGCATCTGGCTGGCAGATGAAGAACAGTGTGGAATGTTTGTATCTGGCTGGCAGATGGAGAGCAGTGTGGAATGTTTGCATCTGGCTGGCAGATGGAGAGCAGTGTGGAATGTTTGCATCTGGCTGGCAGATGAAGAACAGTGTGGAATGTTTGTATCTGGCTGGCAGATGGAGAGCAGTGTGGAATGTTTGCATCTGGCTGGCAGATGGAGAGCAGTGTGGAATGTTTGCATCTGGCTGGCAGATGGAGAGCAGTGTGGAATGTTTGTAACCAGGTGGCAGATGGAGAGCAGTGTGGAATGTTTGCATCTGGCTGGCAGATGGAGAGCAGTGTGGAATGTTTGTAACCAGGTGGCAGATGGAGAGCAGTGTGGAATGTTTGCATCTGGCTGGCAGATGGAGAGCAGTGTGGAATGTTTGCATCTGGCTGGCAGATGTAGAGCAGTGTGGAATGTTTGTAACCAGGTGGCAGATGGAGAGCAGTGTGGAATGTTTGTAACCAGGTGGCAGATGGAGAGCAGTGTGGAATGTTTGTATCTGGCTGGCAGATGGAGAGCAGTGTGGAATGTTTGTATCTGGCTGGCAGATGGAGAGCAGTGTGGAATGTTTGTATCTGGCTGGCAGATGGAGAGCAGTGTGGAATGTTTGTATCTGGCTGGCAGATGGAGAGCAGTGTGGAATGTTTGTATCTGGCTGGCAGATGGAGAGCAGTGTGGAATGTTTGTAACCAGGTGGCAGATGGAGAGCAGTGTGGAATGTTTGTAACCAGGTGGCAGATGGAGAGCAGTGTGGAATGTTTGTAACCAGGTGGCAGATGGAGAGCAGTGTGGAATGTTTGTAACCAGGTGGCAGATGGAGAGCAGTGTGGAATGTTTGTAACCAGGTGGCCGATGGAGAGCAGTGTGGAATGTTTGCATCTGGCTGGCAGATGGAGAGCAGTGTGGAATGTTTGTAACCAGGTGGCAGATGGAGAGCAGTGTGGAATGTTTGTATCTGGCTGGCAGATGGAGAGCAGTGTGGAATGTTTGTAACCAGGTGGCAGATGGAGAGCAGTGTGGAATGTTTGTATCTGGCTGGCAGATGGAGAGCAGTGTGGAATGTTTGTAACCAGGTGGCAGATGGAGAGCAGTGTGGAATGTTTGTATCTGGCTGGCAGATGAAGAGCAGTGTGGAATGTTTGTATCTGGCTGGCAGATGAAGAGCAGTGTGGAATGTTTGTAACCAGGTGGCAGATGGAGAGCAGTGTGGAATGTTTGTATCTGGCTGGCAGATGGAGAGCAGTGTGGAATGTTTGCATCTGGCTGGCAGATGGAGAGCAGTGTGGAATGTTTGTAACCAGGTGGCAGATGGAGAGCAGTGTGGAATGTTTGCATCTGGCTGGCAGATGGAGAGCAGTGTGGAATGTTTGCATCTGGCTGGCAGATGGAGAGCAGTGTGGAATGTTTGTAACCAGGTGGCAGATGGAGAGCAGTGTGGAATGTTTGCATCTGGCTGGCAGATGGAGAGCAGTGTGGAATGTTTGCATCTGGCTGGCAGATGGAGAGCAGTGTGGAATGTTTGTAACCAGGTGGCAGATGGAGAGCAGTGTGGAATGTTTGCATCTGGCTGGCAGATGGAGAGCAGTGTGGAATGTTTGTAACCAGGTGGCAGATGGAGAGCAGTGTGGAATGTTTGCATCTGGCTGGCAGATGGAGAGCAGTGTGGAATGTTTGTAACCAGGTGGCAGATGGAGAGCAGTGTGGAATGTTTGTAACCAGGTGGCAGATGGAGAGCAGTGTGGAATGTTTGTAACCAGGTGGCAGATGGAGAGCAGTGTGGAATGTTTGTATCCAGGTGGCAGATGGAGAGCAGTGTGGAATGTTTGTAACCAGGTGGCAGATGGAGAGCAGTGTGGAATGTTTGTAACCAGGTGGCAGATGGAGAGCAGTGTGGAATGTTTGTATCTGGCTGGCAGATGGAGAGCAGTGTGGAATGTTTGTATCTGGCTGGCAGATGGAGAGCAGTGTGGAATGTTTGTATCTGGCTGGCAGATGGAGAGCAGTGTGGAATGTTTGTATCTGGCTGGCAGATGGAGAGCAGTGTGGAATGTTTGTAACCAGGTGGCAGATGGAGAGCAGTGTGGAATGTTTGTAACCAGGTGGCAGATGGAGAGCAGTGTGGAATGTTTGTAACCAGGTGGCAGATGGAGAGCAGTGTGGAATGTTTGCATCTGGCTGGCAGATGGAGAGCAGTGTGGAATGTTTGTAACCAGGTGGCAGATGGAGAGCAGTGTGGAATGTTTGTATCTGGCTGGCAGATCTGGAGAGCAGTGTGGAATGTTTGTATCTGGCTGGCAGATGGAGAGCAGTGTGGAATGTTTGCATCTGGCTGGCAGATGGAGAGCAGTGTGGAATGTTTGTATCTGGCTGGCAGATCTGGAGAGCAGTGTGGAATGTTTGTATCTGGCTGGCAGATATGTAGAGCAGTGTGGAATGTTTGTATCTGGCTGGCAGATGGAGAGCAGTGTGGAATGTTTGCATCTGGCTGGCAGATGGAGAGCAGTGTGGAATGTTTGCATCTGGCTGGCAGATGGAGAGCAGTGTGGAATGTTTGCATCTGGCTGGCAGATGGAGAGCAGTGTGGAATGTTTGCATCTGGCTGGCAGATGGAGAGCAGTGTGGAATGTTTGCATCTGGCTGGCAGATGGAGAGCAGTGTGGAATGTTTGCATCTGGCTGGCAGATGGAGAGCAGTGTGGAATGTTTGTAACCAGGTGGCAGATGGAGAGCAGTGTGGAATGTTTGTATCTGGCTGGCAGATGGAGAGCAGTGTGGAATGTTTGCATCTGGCTGGCAGATGGAGAGCAGTGTGGAATGTTTGCAACCAGGTGGCAGATGGAGAGCAGTGTGGAATGTTTGTAACCAGGTGGCAGATGGAGAGCAGTGTGGAATGTTTGCATCTGGCTGGCAGATGGAGAGCAGTGTGGAATGTTTGCATCTGGCTGGCAGATGGAGAGCAGTGTGGAATGTTTGTAACCAGGTGGCAGATGGAGAGCAGTGTGGAATGTTTGCATCTGGCTGGCAGATGGAGAGCAGTGTGGAATGTTTGTAACCAGGTGGCAGATGGAGAGCAGTGTGGAATGTTTGCATCTGGCTGGCAGATGGAGAGCAGTGTGGAATGTTTGTAACCAGGTGGCAGATGGAGAGCAGTGTGGAATGTTTGCATCTGGCTGGCAGATGGAGAGCAGTGTGGAATGTTTGTATCCAGGTGGCAGATGGAGAGCAGTGTGGAATGTTTGTAACCAGGTGGCAGATGGAGAGCAGTGTGGAATGTTTGTAACCAGGTGGCAGATGGAGAGCAGTGTGGAATGTTTGTATCTGGCTGGCAGATGGAGAGCAGTGTGGAATGTTTGTATCTGGCTGGCAGATGGAGAGCAGTGTGGAATGTTTGTATCTGGCTGGCAGATGGAGAGCAGTGTGGAATGTTTGTATCTGGCTGGCAGATGGAGAGCAGTGTGGAATGTTTGTAACCAGGTGGCAGATGGAGAGCAGTGTGGAATGTTTGTAACCAGGTGGCAGATGGAGAGCAGTGTGGAATGTTTGCATCTGGCTGGCAGATGGAGAGCAGTGTGGAATGTTTGTAACCAGGTGGCAGATGGAGAGCAGTGTGGAATGTTTGTAACCAGGTGGCAGATGGAGAGCAGTGTGGAATGTTTGTATCTGGCTGGCAGATGGAGAGCAGTGTGGAATGTTTGCATCTGGCTGGCAGATGGAGAGCAGTGTGGAATGTTTGTAACCAGGTGGCAGATGGAGAGCAGTGTGGAATGTTTGTATCTGGCTGGCAGATGGAGAGCAGTGTGGAATGTTTGTAACCAGGTGGCAGATGGAGAGCAGTGTGGAATGTTTGTATCTGGCTGGCAGATGGAGAGCAGTGTGGAATGTTTGTAACCAGGTGGCAGATGGAGAGCAGTGTGGAATGTTTGTAACCAGGTTGCAGATGGAGAGCAGTGTGGAATGTTTGTAACCAGGTGGCAGATGGAGAGCAGTGTGGAATGTTTGTATCTGGCTGGCAGATTGAGAGCAGTGTGGAATGTTTGTAACCAGGTGGCAGATGGAGAGCAGTGTGGAATGTTTGTATCTGGCTGGCAGATGGAGAGCAGTGTGGAATATTTGTATCTGGCTGGCAGATGGAGAGCAGTGTGGAATGTTTGTAACCAGGTGGCAGATGGAGAGCAGTGTGGAATGTTTGCATCTGGCTGGCAGATGGAGAGCAGTGTGGAATGTTTGCATCTGGCTGGCAGATGGAGAGCAGTGTGGAATGTTTGTAACCAGGTGGCAGATGGAGAGCAGTGTGGAATGTTTGTATCTGGCTGGCAGATGGAGAGCAGTGTGGAATGTTTGTATCTGGCTGGCAGATGGAGAGCAGTGTGGAATGTTTGCATCTGGCTGGCAGATGGAGAGCAGTGTGGAATGTTTGTAACCAGGTGGCAGATGGAGAGCAGTGTGGAATGTTTGTATCTGGCTGGCAGATGGAGAGCAGTGTGGAATGTTTGTATCTGGCTGGCAGATGGAGAGCAGTGTGGAATGTTTGTATCTGGCTGGCAGATGGAGAGCAGTGTGGAATGTTTGTATCTGGCTGGCAGATGGAGAGCAGTGTGGAATGTTTGTATCTGGCTGGCAGATGGAGAGCAGTGTGGAATGTTTGCATCTGGCTGGCAGATGGAGAGCAGTGTGGAATGTTTGTAACCAGGTGGCAGATGGAGAGCAGTGTGGAATGTTTGTATCTGGCTGGCAGATGGAGAGCAGTGTGGAATGTTTGTATCTGGCTGGCAGATGGAGAGCAGTGTGGAATATTTGTATCTGGCTGGCAGATGGAGAGCAGTGTGGAATGTTTGCATCTGGCTGGCAGATGGAGAGCAGTGTGGAATGTTTGTAACCAGGTGGCAGATGGAGAGCAGTGTGGAATGTTTGTAACCAGCTGGCAGATGGAGAGAAGTGTGGACTGTTAGCATCCGGATTTCTTGCCTGCCAGATTTGCACTAACTGACAAAGCTAAGTATCTAAAACTAGTGTTTTAAATTAAAAAAAAAATGGCTAAAACATAGGGATTTTGAAATCTATTTCAAATTCACTTATTCGTTCCACTTTACACTGAGGACTGGTACTTTAGAGAGGAATTAATGTTCCTTTGACCCTTTAAGGACCAGAGGTGCGTGCAATACATTATATGCAGTACATTGCACACCCACTGGTTCTTAGTGGGTTAATGCACCAGATATAACATAAACCACAAAGTGGCCCTTCAGATAACCTACTTCTGAGGTGTGGTCAGTCCCATCCGGTTGGTATCTTGTACTCGCAAGGGTAAGAGGGACTGCCTGTTAGTGACCGAGCTTCTCCTCATTTTTCCTGAAAGGTTAAACAAAGTGTTACTTTAACCACCAAATGTTTCTTCTTGACCAGTAACAGTGCCTCCTAGGACAAACATGAGACAAGTGTAGCAGAATCTCAAGGGAAGAAAATAAACCATATCTTAATGTTTGGCCTGATAACAGTCACATAAAAAAAAAAAGCTTCTTGAGTTGCTATGACACCAAAGAGAGCCTTTGTTCTGAATTACTCTTACTCTGCTGATGTCAGCTGCTCAAATCCCAAGTAAATAAGTAAAAGTTTTATGATACACATATTGTAGGGCTTTTATCGAGGAGTAAAACAAGTGTATTCCCACTGGTGGTAGTTCAAAGAATCACAGGGAAGATGCAGTTACTATTACACCAGTGACTCACCTCTCTCACAAAGTATCTGGATACCAGGGGGCACTGTTACTCAGGGGAAAAAAGTTTCAACTGTAATAACTTTGAAACAACATCTCCCATAAGAGTGTGTATGTATGTATGTATGTATGTATGTATGTATGTATGTATATATATATTTATTTTTTTTTTTAATTTAATTTTTTTTTTTTTTACAAAGTCCTACTGGAATCTTGTAAACATAAAAACATTATATCAATACAATGAACTCAATAAGAAGTATCAGTTACTTAAAAACCAAGATGTATATGCCAAGATATGTATGTATCTATAATGAAAAGTCTTAGTATTCCTTTTGGCAAAATGTAGACAGAGTAGCAAACAGAATAAGAACATTTTATATGTCATACAGAACTATTTTTCTATCTGCTGGACTCGTATCTACTTCATATACTGCTAAAAATGATACTAAGACTTTTATAATTATAGATACATACATATCTTGAAATATACATCTTGGTTTTTAAGCAACTGCTACTTCTTATTGAGTTCATTGTATTGATATAATGGTTTTATGTTTATAAGATTCATTTATAGGTATTGTCTTGATTATGAAACTTATTTTTCATTCCCTTTATGGAGCCATCTATTTAGTAAATAGAATATAATTTTTAAAGATCCAAGTGCTAAATCCCCACTATATACTATTTTTCTATTTTCCTTAGAGCAGTGCTTTCTAAACTGTGCGTCGGCTGCAGTGTGTAGGTGTGTCACAGGCAAAGGTGCCATTTACACAGCGCGAGATTGTCATTCAACCCAAGCACGAGCTACACTGGGAGCCGAGATAAAACACTACTACTTAATGGTCGCATTTACACAGCGGGAGATTGCCTCCATGTGCTGTGTACAGCTGGAGCGCCACAAAGATTTGTAACAGCTGGAGTGCCTCTGTGTGCTGCATAAATATGTATGCAGCACACAGAGGCACTCCAGCTGTTAAAATCTTTTGAGATGCCACCTCCTCTGTACCTCTGCCCTCTCTTTGGGCTGCCAGGCTGGAGTGTCCCTGTGTGCGGAGGCTGCCTGTCACATGGCTGCTGCTTCTGCTTGTGGTGCCAATGAGACAGGAAAGACAGACAGTACTTCTAAAATCAGTTATGCGCTATCTATTTACTAATGCGACATGAGAATCTTGTGCTTATGTGTAGTGCAACATTCTCATATCGCCCTTTTAAAAAACCACACGACATGCTTAATGCCTTACGCAGTATGAATGAAAGGTTTTCATGAGATATGTTGTGTCCCCATACATCTTCTTATTACAATTTATGTATGGGTCTGTCTCTCTTATAAAGGATTATTAGTTTAACCTCTGGTTTGCTGGCAAAACTGAATTACTGTGTCACGAAATTACGCATGTCTAAAAAGTGTCACCAACATGAAAAGATTGGAAAGCCCTGCCTTAGAGTTTATTGGTGACTTTGGACTTCTCAGTCACAGAGGGTGCTTAGCAGCAGTTTCTTTTTTATTAGGATATATGGTGAGCGCCTAACGCATTATTTGTTTTTTTAAAAGTCCTACTGGACACTCTTTCAAAATCCCTTCAGGGACTTCTCTTACCAGCAGTGCCCACATGTGATATGCCTTGTGTCATGGAACTGATTTTGCCAGGAATGACCAGGCAAAAATCACAACATGAAGACTGCATCCTAACAATAAAAAAACAGGCAACACTGTTACATGACGGCTAGTATGTACATATGTATGATTATTTAGGGCACGAGCTGGCATTGTTGCAAACAGCGTTGTTTAAAAAAAAAAAAAAGTTTGAACTGAAATAACATGTCCTAGTAGAGGGAGATTGATTGTTTACCTCAGCAGGAAATCATAACATATATTGTTTTACATTAAAACCATTTATGGCCCCTTTAATAAAGACTAGTTGTTTTTCTGTAATCATTTGCCCTCCATAGCAGGGCAGTAGGGCCTGACACCCTGAAGAAAAAAAAAAAAAAAAATAATAAAAAAAAAAAAAAAAAAAAAAAAAAAAAAAGCCCTACAGACTTAGAAAAAATATTGGTTTACCAGGCTACATAATTATGTTTTTTTTTTTTTTTAATAGTAAACACTTTAAATTTGATCACTATTTGAATTGCATGCTGTTGAACAGATGGGCATGGACCACTTCCTGGCTCACAATGCAAGTGAGTAACCAGGTGCTTTTGTAAAGAGATAAACATATTTTTTCAATAGAACATCCCCCTTTGCGGTGTATTCTGTGTTTGTTTTGGCTGTGCTGTTCTTTGTTTCAAATTGATAGCCCTTTCTGTTCAAGGGAGCAGCTGGACATCGCATTTGAATGCATCTGTGGGGGGGCAGATATAATAACACCAACACAGGTGTTTGCTACTACCCATTGGGCTTATAACAGTTTAACCCCGTAACGACCTATGACATGCCAGGACCAACATGAATAAACTTGCGTTAAGGGCCAGTGACAGTCCTGGCACATCATGGAATGCAGGGTTACTTGCGCAGCTGAACGCCACTCGGGGACCCCTGAATCCGTATCTTGGAGAGAAAAAAAAAATAAAAGAGAGAAAGAGAAAAAAAAAAAAAAGTCCATGATCCTTAACCCGTTAAAGACCCATGACATGACAGGACCATCATTGGTAAACTTCCCTTAAGGATCCACGACGGTCCTGGCATGTCATGGGTTAAATTATAGCAGAGCACCTCCGTGCACGCTGCTATCATTCTGCTGAAGTTGCAACAGAGAGCTCCAAGCCAGGAGCGCTCAGCTTCAGTCCTTGTCTGTTCTGCCAGTTCACATGATCACTCCAGGAGCGATCACATTTAGCTGAATTTTGTTTCAAAAAGGATAGTGTGCTTGACACACATTGCCTTTGCGTCTGCTCTGTACCTCTCTCTTCCTTACTATTAAAGGAAGAGAGACGCACAGAACAGACACCTAGAGAAATTAAATAAAGCAATAGTTGGAGGTATTAACCCCTTCAGTGCTGGGGCAGGCTGGAAGCAGGTCCATTTCTGCCCTGCTTAGAGAAACTTTTTTTTTTTATATTTATATAAATTTCAAACAGAAAATATTTTATTAAAACATAGTATTAAAAAAAACAAATCTAAGTATCAATAAAAAAAAATAATGGGAGTTTGATTGTTGTGGAGCAACTCAATACACTTATACAGACCACCAAGTCTTACTAGTATAAAAAAAAAAAAAAAAAAAAAAAAATAGGGAGGGAAAGAAGGACATGGGGATTTTCACCCTGGGGGGATACAGTGCCCACTTAAAAATGCCCATGTTATAGGAATGAATGACCGGTCATACCTTTCATGCAGTCTCCATAAAAATTTTACTCACTGCAACCAAACAATCCCAAGAGGAAAAATAAAAATGGTCAGAATTGCTCCGGTCCTTAAGTGTAATCCACCTCAGGTTTTCCCAGTCTTAAAGTGATAGGAATTTTGAAGTAATACTATCCCTCATATTGTAGCCCTTAATAAACGGAGTTAAATGACACCAGCGGCATCTCTCAAACCTTTATGGTTTAAGAGATAGCCGCTTTCAAAGTTTCCTCTCCCAGAATGCTGACAGCAGGGGAATCTAGTCCCGGGACAGGCGGAGGCTCTTAAACAGAGCCGATATCTCATTATAGAAGGAAAAATGGTTCATTGAAACAATCTTCTACGTGTGCTTGGTTACCAAGCACACGTAGAAGACTTTCAATTAATCATTTTTCCTTCCATAACTGCTGAAGAGCCTCCTCTTGATTCAGAGACCGGATTCTCCTGCTGGCAGCAGAACGCTGACAGCAGGGGAGAGGAAACTTTGAAAGCGGCTATCTCTTATACCATAAAGGTTTGAGAGATGCCACTGGTGTCATTTAACTCAGTTTATTAAGGGTTACAATATGAGGGATAGTAATTTTGAAGTAATACTATCTCTTTAAGGGATTAATTGCGTTAAGGAGTTAAAGTGTTAGTAATGTCCAAAAAAAGTTTTTTTGCATTTAGAAAAGCTTAAAAGGTTAAGCTAAATGCAAAAAAAAGTCTCTCTCAAACCGCTATGGTTTAAGAGATACAGGCATTTAAAGTTCGTTGTTCCCTACTGACAGCTGTAAAGCTGTCAGCAGGAGATCTGTGTCGGTCGGCACGGAGGTGCTTGAGAAGTGCCGCGATCTCGTTACTTACAAGGAATCCCTTCATTGGAATGGTCTAAAACGTGTGCCTAAACACCATTATTTATTGACCTGTCTGATTATTTCACCCAGTTTTCCATTTCTCCTGTTTTATCTGAGATCTTACTTTGGGAATATACAATATATTGAACAAATAGATGATAATAATGCAGTCTCTTGCATCCGTTTGTATTATTCTGAATCAGATTTGTGATTAAACATTGCTTTTATGCTTATCTTTATATATACACTGCTGCTTATATTGGTTTGTTGGTTATGCCAGCTATAGTGAAAGGTACGCTGTTGGGCTGCAGTGCCTTTCACACAGTGATAATCGTATCTTATGAATGCACGGTGCATCTTTAGTCCATTCACACAGGAAAGCAGTAATAATTCAGCTGATCTGATCTGCGTGGTGACCTGTGTATGTGAGAGCCGGAGAACATTTGGAGTGTTGTAACTAGCCATTGGTGGGCCCCAGTGTAAACTAATTTCTTGCCCCCAGCCATCACAAAAATATCCTCCCAGGGGCATAAACAGAATCCACCCATCTCTGAGATCGATACCTCCCAAATCCGGATAATGAGGCTGTGACAACTGCACCCGCTGTAGTAATGCCCCTAGTTATTGTGTGGATAACCCACTGAGTGCAGAACAATGCACTGCATACCTGGAACTCAGAAGGTTAATTATTACAAGGTGTAAGTTCTCCTTTAAACCCTGCCCTGAGTAAAGCCCTGGAGGACAGGTCTGAACACCCCCAAAAGAGAAGAATATAATATGGACCAATACACTTGCGGATCTCCAGCTGCTGTTAGACTAAAACTATAATGACAAGACTTGCGGCCAAAATAACAGCTGGTGAGCCACCTGTTACCCACAGCATTCATAAACACACAATGCCAACCCCACCCTCACCGTTATACAATTCTCGGTCTCCCGGAATCCACTTTCAGTCTCTGCCAATAGCGAATTTCAAATTCAGCGCCTAACGGCCAATGCACGCTGCGACTGATGACGAAATGGTCTGCGTCACCACACCTCGCCCTCATCCAGTGGTTGGCGGAAGTAGGATGGTTGTTGTTTGGCAGGAGTAAAAGGACTAAAGAGAAACGCTGGTTGGCGGAAGTAAGTTGCGCGTTGAAATGCTGGAGTCAGAACTGTGTACAAGCTTTATTGGGAAAAATGTTTATAAATAGTAAGACGAGCAAGGAGTAAAACATTGACTGTTACATCGTGCTGCTATAACATATAAGCAAAAGAGTGAAGAAAATTACTGGGTAGACCAACTTCTTCACAAAGAGCAAACAGGATTACCAGCTGATTTAAATGGACTTTTTGCGTTATTGAATCTTAGGACGCATACAGTTGCCAGTTTGGGCATTGGAAGATAGCAAGGTTACCAAAAGCGGCTTAAAGGGATAGTAATATTTCATAATAAAAGCAGCTCTAATTAATCATCATAGTATTTGGACTTTGGAGAGTGTTATATCAATTCTGTCAGAGTTGTAGTACAAGAGTAATTCAATGACAAAGTATCCTCCTCCTGCCCCTTTTACTGATGTAACACTGTTCAGCCAGAGCAGAAGGGAGGTGCCCAGGTAGACTGCAGAGAGGGACAATCTTCAATTAAGAAACCTGAAAAACTTGTCAAGGGGGGCAGGGCTTTCATTGTTCTCACAGGAAGAAGACTGTCCCCTGCTGTTATCTGTCTGGTCTATGGACTGCATTCCACATCTGAGAAGAGATGGCTTACACTAGGTAAAAGGGACGGGAGGGGAAACTTTGCTTGTGAATATCTCTCAAACCATAAAGGTTTGAGAGATAAGACTTATATCGTTCTTCATGTTTTTTTAATGGCTACAAAATAAAATAAAGATAAAACTAAGTTTTACTATCCCTTTAAAGTGTCCCCTTTGATCCTTTTTGTGCCAGAGAGGTAGAAAATGCATTGCAGTGAAATGCTTTGGATATCTCTCTTGCACACAAAGGGTTAACTCAGTATGAAATGGTATTTGTTCCGCAGGGTGCAGTGCAGTTTGCCTCAGAATTCCTCCACTTCTGGAATTATACATACAGATTAAATAAAACTGGGATCATGCCATGAGTGTGCCCAGTGTTCCTTGCTTAGGGGCCAATGCATAGTCCTAAAGCTAACCTTCGTGCATTCCTCCTAACATTTAAAATGGCCTAAGAGGGACATTTTTGTTTTAAGGGTGTGGCTGGTGGGCAGGGCCTTCCCAATAAATTTTAGTTTATTTCATGACCCATTGACTTCTCTTTGTGTAATTGAATACATGATTTAGAGCAAAACCAACTAATTATAAACACACTAGCAGTTTTGGATGCACTGCCCGTCATGGGTTTGTATTTCTGTTATTTTGTGTTTCAAATGTAATGTGTTTAAATAGTGTGTTATAGGGTCTCTGAATGCGTATATGTGTGTGACATTATGTGTGTATGTTATTGGATGTGTATGTGTTGATAAGGGTCTGTATATATATATATATATATATATATATATATATATATATATATATATATATATGTGTGTGTGTTTGTAATTGTATATATGTATTGTGAATATACATATATATATTTATATATATATAATGTAAGAGTGTATGTGTATATATGTCATAATGTTATTGTATATGTATGTAGGATAGAAGCAAATTGTCACATATATATGATGTGAGTAACAGCAATGCAGTTAAATAACAGACGTGCATAACACACTTTGTAGAAGACATTATAATCAGTGTTTACAAAATTTAAATAAAACATATATTTAATTTATATTCATATGTTGTATATATATATATATATATATATATATATATATATACACATATATATATATATATACATATTGACGTATGTGGATGTGTGCTTGTGTAAAAGTTGTAGTATACATGGATGCGTGTGTGTGTGTATATAGGTGTGAGCATGTCAAGGTCAATACAAAGAACTATCCAATGAATTATTTATGCAAAGAGCTGATCTAAGAACAAGAGGTCATCCATTAAGACTAAAACAAAGGCAGTGATTCTTTACAGTAAGGGTGGTAAGGCTATGGAATTCTGTGTCTCAGGATGCTGTGTTTGCAGATAATGCAACTGCATTCAAAAAAGAAATGGATGCCTATCTAGCACAGAACAATATTGAAAATTATGACAGATGGCTTCAAAGTAAATAGGATATTGACCCGGGAACTATTTGACTACCAATTGGAGTCAAGAAGGAATAATTACCCCCCCACACACACACACTTGGGACTAGATTGGAAATGGCTCCAGGGGGCTTTTTTTTAACTTCCTCTGGATCAAAAGGGGTGTTTTTGGCATGGGCTGGACTTGATGGACGCACATCTTTTTTCAGCCTTATCTACTATGTTACTATGTGTTAGTATGTAAATATGTGTTATAGTGTTTGTGTGTGTGTGTGAATTTGTGAGTATGTAATTATGTGTGAATATATTTGTATGTGTTATTGTGTATATAGTGTTGAATAGTGAGAAGCACTGCTATTTTATAAGAGATTTATCAATGTTTGTATTGCAGACTGTTTCTACTGACAATGGTAATATGATAGGAATAAAACACACACAGTCACACACACTAATCCCTGACTCACTAAAATAAATAATCTGTGAAAGGCCTAATATCATCTTAACCTACTCATCGCAAAATGGTGTTCGGATCACACTCCCTATAACCCATTACTCCTTGCAACGGGCCGCGAGACAGCAGAGAGCCAAAAACAGCCTACAAAATGTGGTGGGAATGTGGTGACAGCTGCGTAGTGGTACAGGGAGCAATGCTGACCCTTCTGCTTCCTTTTAAAGGGCCCTTGCTCCACTGCTGCTCTCCTGTACAAGGGAGCCCTGGTCTGGTGTGTAGCTGAGGACAGAAAATGCGAGGAGAGGAGGAGGCAGCTCACCCGGCTGCACTTGTGCGCTAAGTACTGTGCACTCACAGCTCTGGGGCAAGTTATGTTAGCGGATGACATTGTGAGTCGCCTTCACCGGGTGGAAGAGTGGATTAAAGTGCAGACACTGGGGCTGGGTAAAGTCAGTGAATGCTGTCCCTCCTTCTCTCCCCGGTGGTGGTGACTGAGGGAGCGTTGGAGGGTGCTCCAGCGGTGTGTAGGTGAGTGGAAGATGGCATGAGGGGAGAAGAGGACATGAATGTTTTATTTATTGTAATGACATGGGGCTGGTTGTCTCTGCTGTCGCCTTCACCCCACATCCGTCTCACTCACACTGTGTTCAAACACACGCGGACAAACCAGAGTGTCACAGTGTGAGCAGCGAGGCATGTGGGGTGAAGGCGAGAGCGCACTGAAACAGGGGCTTTAAGATGGATGAGAGGGGCAGGGACAGGTAGAAGAAGATTACTTACAAGTACAGTGCTAAAACAGGAGTGCTGGACAATGTGGAGACATGTAAATGTAAAACATGTCATGGTTTAATTGAACTACAAGTCCCACAATCCTTACACATCTTCAGTGGGGGCAATGAAATGGCGATTTTCATCGTTTTCATGTCGCCCACTTAAAATGTGTAAATATTGTGGGAGTTGTAGTTCAAATATACCATTACACGTTTTAAAGGCCACATAAGCAGCACATTGTAATAAGCAGCAGGAAGCCCGACGCTTGGTGTCTGGAGCAGGTTCGTGATGTCGGCCGGCGATTGGCTCACTACATGCATCAGTGATGGCTCTGTGAATGTTGGAAATATGTAATCTCGCTTTGTAAAGTCGTTAATGTGTGTTTGACTGCGGACACTTTCACGGGAGTAGCATGGGCCCAAAGAGCCAATGCAACTCCTGGGAAAATGATGCCACTGGAAAAATCGGATGTGTGCTGTGTGTGTGTTTGATGCTGTGTGAGTGTGTGTTTGGTGCTGTGTGAGTAGGGCATGTGTGTATTAGGGCATACCTCCCAAGTGTCCCTCTTTAGGAGGGACAGTCACTCTTTTAGTCCCAAATCCCTCTGTCCCTCTTCCCCACCCTGATGTCCCTCTTTTAAGGAGATCAGACTGTGTGGTGTGTATATAAGTGTATCACACTGCTCTACAACAATAAATCTCATCTTAATCTTTGTGTAAACCTCAGTATATGTGTTTATAAATTAGTCTGTGCAAATAAAATACTTTGGTCTTGTTATTAATCATCTATTAGGTTACAGAAGAAGGTGTCAATAGGTCATGAAATAGCCTAAAAATTCTTGGTAATGCCCCTTCCACCTGCCACTCCTCGAGCATCACCTCCTAAAACACAAGTGTCCCTCTTTGGCAATTTGAAATGTTGGGAGGTATGTATTAGGGTGGTGTAGGAGTGAGTGGCAGCCATTTTGTTTTCCTCAGTTGGATCGTGGTGGACGGGCTGGATAGTGGGGGTGGGCCAACTCCTAGCATGATTTTCACAGTAGTAGCAGGGCCAGATGCAACTCCTGTGAAAATCAAGCCCCCATTGACTCACCCAATGGGAGCAGTAACTCCTCATTACTGCCACCCCTGGTTGTGTTTGCCAGGCACCCAGAAGTCTTCTTTTATATAAATATATAATATGCATACCTGGGAACTTCTTACTTGGGGCTGCCTAGAGGACAGCCCTCTAGTGCCAATGAGGTTCGAGAAATGAAGTGATTGGAGTTATTAAAAAGGGGTGGGGCTTAAATGTGAGGGGCGGGACTAATAAACATAAAAAATATACAGAATACACTGGGGAAGAGGTAGAAGGGGGCGTGGAGTGGGAGGAACAGGGTGGGATTTAGAACTAGTGGGCAGGGTTTCCCCACATCCAGAGAATCTGACTCTGCCCCGGAAACCCGGTAATTCATTGTCAAACCCGGAGTCTCTGGGGCAAAACCAGAGAGTTCCCAGGAATGATAATATATATATATAGATATACTAAATGTTATACAGACATTAATGTGAGTTTTATTGCTGTGGAGCAATGTGACACACTTATATATATATACACCACACTGTCTGATCTCCTAAACACAGGGACACCAGTGTGGGATCTAGGTTCCTCCTAAAGAGGGACACTTGGGAGGTATGGATCCTAATATCTCCTAAAGATAGGGTTGCCACCTTTTCTTAAAAAAAATATACCGACCATGGCATTCTCTCCATAGACTTAACAATGGACAGAAGCCAATTTTTTACAGCCTGCCAGTAAAATACTGGCTGGGTGGCAACTAGGGTTGCCACCCAGCCGGTATTTTACCAGCAGGCCGTAATAAATTGGCTTCTGTACAATGTTAAGTCTATGGAGGGAATGCCATGGCCTGTATTTTGTTGAAGAAAAGGTGGCAACCCTACCTAAAGAGGGACACTTCGGAGGTATGCTAGTGCAGGGCAAGGCAAAGTTTTCCTCACAGCTATTGCAGACTACTACTCCCATCATCACGAACCACCATTATAGGAGTTGTAGTCCACAGCAGCCTTTGCTGCCAAAAGTTACCTATCCTCGCAATGGGGGTCTGAGCCCTTCTTCATGACGCCCAATAGGAACTGCAGCGCCATAATCTTTTAGAATGAAACCAAACTAACCTAAGCATTGGCGACCATTTCCCCGTAGCCCAGCACAAGCGTCACTTTTATTACGTCAGTTAATTGACAGTTTGCCCTCTATTGTTTATAATGCAGTGGAGGCGTCTCGTATATAAATCCAGACGTGACCAAACGTAATCTATACATGAGGGCGAGGCAACAGACCATTCGGCTCATAGGACATTGGTCCCAGGGTACACACATCTATGGCGCAACCGCTGCCAATAGAGGAAGTGACGAAGCGGAAGTAGCGTTAGTGCGGCTTTTTGTATACAGGAAGGCGTAGACATGGCGGATGAGGATGAAGATCAAACAGTAGGTGTCTTACACCACTGATATTGAAGTGTTAATTAAAGTGGTGTGTTTTGTAGGGTAAATCAGATGTACTTTAGGAGAGACATAAAACCACGCTTATTTAAATGGGACTCTTAACTTCTTTACTATTTTAGTGCCAGAGGTTGCGTTGGATATCTCTCTGGCTCTCGAAGGGTTACATGCTGGAGATGTCTCCAGTTAGAGACCTCACTAGCATTCAAGTTAATATTCGCTCTTTATAAATCTGTAGGGATTTTAAGAATGATTACCTGTGCCCCAGAGTATAGGTGGATGTAAAATGTCATAAAGATCTTTAGAGGGGGGCGAGATTTTTTAGAAGCCGATGAAGGATACGCAGACCTGTACATAAAATAGAGAGCCAGCGGTAAATTTTAGGAGTTCTTTGACCTAGATGTCCTGGATTTTTCTCCCCTGACCTAAATTGCAGTTGGTAGGCTCCAGTTTCAGGTCTGTTTCTTAGTATATCAGCAGTGTATTGCACACCTTCCTCTCTGATTCTCAGTTGATTCATATACATACATTAATAATACAACCTCTATAATTCTCAGTAGTAGGTTGTGACTATAGCATGCCTCCTAAGTTTCCCTCTATCCCACCCTGTTGTCCCTCTTTTTAGAAAATCAGACTATGTGGTGTGTGTAAGTGCGTCACATTGCTCCACAGCAATAATACATTGTTTAGACTTCAGTATATGTGTTTATAAATTGGTCAGTAAATAAAATACTATGGTCTTGTTCTAGAGAATTTATTCAGTTGCACAAAGAGGTGTCAATAGGTCATAAATTAAACTAGAAATTATTGGTAATCCTCCAACTACACCTGAGCACCGCAGCCTAAAACGAAAGTGTCCAATTTGAAATGTTGAGAGATGTTGGTGGGTGCTGTGGTCCAACAACATAGGAGCAAGCCTTTAAACGGATTTCCCAATTTCATTGGATTGTTCGCTGATGTGTTAATAATAAATTTATTTATAGAGAATTATGGGTGTGAGCTGACATTTTTTGGGGTGGTCAAAACCATATTATGACCCCCAGGCCCTATGTTTATGTTGAACCCCATGTAGGGAAGGTGACTTTACACATATTCTGCAGGTGCATAATATGTAGTCAAAAATTAGCTTGAATGTTACTTTAAGAATAGTTATTCTTTTCCACTCTAGTCTCTGGTAAATACAGGGTTAGCATATGAGTGTGCTAATTTAAATACTGTAATCTTAAAAAATGCACTTTGTTTCAGTGCAGTCAGCGATGGGTTAGGAGAGAATCCTGCAAATAGAACAGTTTGTGTTATTTCAGTATGTGAATGCTATATATGCTGGCCATTACATCACCTAAAACAAACTTGATTTAGAAATGTTTCAAAATCAATGATATAGCTTGTACAACATATATTTATGAAAACTATTTTTGAGTCATTTACTTGTATTAATTGGCATAATAAATATTTCATGTAGGCACTTCCTGTCTTAACCCTACATTTCTCTTCTCACTTGTCAGCGCTGTTCAGCAATGCATTGCCCACCCACCAGAAAAGGTTAATTGTTAATGAGTGGGCAAGGTCCTGTACAGGCAAGACAGGAAGTGCCTGCGTTATACATGCCTTTGGTGTAATATATTGACTACACATTCAAAATTTCTTGTCTTTAGATTGTGATCCCTTCATGCATATGTTCACAGAATTGCACCTTAAAGGGATAATAATGTTTCATAATAAAATCAGCTCCAATTAATCTTCATAGTATTTGGGCCATGGGAGAGTGTTATTTTAGTACTGTCAGAGTTGTAGTACAAGAATAATTGAATGATAAAGTATCCCCCTCCTGCCCCTTTTACTGATGTAACCCTGCTCAGCTCAGAGCAAAAGGAAGGTGTCCAAGTGGATTGCATAGAGGGACAATCTTCAATTAACATAAGGGAAAAACCTGTCAATGGGGCAAGGCTTTCATTCTTCTCACAGTAAGAAGATTGTCCCTTGCTGTGAGCTGTCTGGTCTGTGGACCAGATTCCACATCTGAGGGGAGGTGGCTTACACTAGGTAAAAGGGACGGTGTGTGGGGGGGTACTTTATCATTTAATTACTCTTGTACTACAACTGACAGTACTGAAAAAACTCATGGCCCAAATACTATGAAGATTAATTGGAGCTGCTTTTTTGTGAAACATTCCTATCCCTTTAACACTGAACAGCATATACCCAGCAAACGTAAACAGTGTCATTTTCTTGTATAATTTATTACACATTTATTAAATACTTGTTGAAGAGCCCGTATACACGGGCCACAGTGCCGACTGGTGTACGGATCCTGTCCTCGCTGGCGGCGCTGCAGTAGAGACTGCCAGCGCCACGGCTGATACGTAGCGGGGCACTCTGAATTCAGACTGTAGTCCTCTCTGCGCAGCTTCCTGGGACCAAGCGGTATCGGGTGCGGCCAGTCTGTACTGCACATGACTGCAGCGCGCGCAGCCATCTCTACTGCCCATGATGGCTTCTGACAAACATCCTTAGCGAATTGTTATATTAGGATTATGCTTTGAGGTAGTCTGACAGTTTAGAATATGCTATTATCCTATATAATAATTCGCTAAATCGTGTGTAACGCCGCGACATGCGCAGTAGACACTGCTGTGCGTGCTGCAGTCATGCACAGTAGAGACTGCCCGCGCCGCGGCTGATACAGAGCTGGGCACTCCAAAGGACCGGGTGGCTGTGACACTGTGGCCAACTAGTTCTTTATATAGCGCCAACTAATTCCACATCACTGTACAATTGTTTGCTGCATTCGGTGGATTTCAAACTGTCCTTGACTGGCTAAGAATAAATTTGTTGTCTAAGAATTCTATTTGTTAACTTTCCTTTTTCAAAGCTCTTACACTTTTTTATGAGTGCAGTGTGGACCACCCACCAAAATGCAGGGTAGGACAGCCCAGATTAATACAATATTGATTGTTCTTGTAGTTTGAGGATGAGACAGAAGAAACAGCTGGTGGAGCTGAAGGAGGACAAGGGAGAAGGAAGAGACTTTTCTCCAAGGAGTGTAAGCTTTTTTATTTATGTATTCAATCCCTTGAATGGCCAAAAGGGTAAGACACCTCCAAATAATAAAGCCTAATGTCCCCTTTTAATTTTCCTTTGGCACAAAAGAAAAACTTCTCCAATTGGTTCTTAATGTCATGTCCATGGAGGCAGACATGATAGTTGCTGGTAGGACCACAAACTCTGCTCATTGCGCATTGTTTTCTAACGGGATAGTAATTTCATATGTTAAACCTTATGGCCATTATTATTTTTTTATTTTTTTTTTTATCTACCCTGAGTAAAACAACGATGCTCCCACTGCTGAGAGGTGTCCTTTTCAAAAGTTATTACTTCTCAAACTTGAATTAAGCATTTTTGTTTGCTTTTTGTGCAGTATCGCAGTGGTCCGAAATTGTACAGTGGTGCTGTTGCTACACCATCCTATGGAGATCTATTGTCCACTGATCAGAGCTGTCCATAGGATGGTGTAGCAACAGCACCACTGTACATTTTTAGGCGACTGAGATACTGCACCTAAACAAATCAAGTTTTGAGATGTAATAACTTTTGAATAAAACACCTCTCAGCAGTGGGAGTTTCCTCGTTCTTACTCAGGAGAATAAACCCTAATATATATAATACAGTATTATTTATTTTTAAGGAGGGCTATGGAATGCATTGTGCACATTTCTGTTCCTTTAAGGGTTAAGTAGTCTCAAGAACTCCGCCTGCTTTAGCTCTTCCAGCAACTGTCATGTCAACTCCATGCTCTTGACTGAAGATGTATAAATGCACAAGGCAGACTTTATAGGGACCGTTCATATTTTCTGACAATTTCAAGGTGAAAGGGGATGGTTATAAGGTGGTTGCGGTTCTCTTACGGCTTTTTTAACCCATAACTGCCTGTTTTATGTTAGTATGGGAATAAACCTGTCTCAGAATATCAGATTGTGCTCTGCGTGCTTGATAATAGTTGTACGGGAATTAAAGTCTGTCTGTCCGTCCCACAGTGAGGTGCATGATGTACGGCTTTGGAGATGATCAGAATCCTTACACTGAGTCTGTGGATATCCTGGAAGATCTCGTCATAGAATTCGTTACTGAGATGGTGAGTGTACGTGCCATTCAGCTGATTTGGGCTATACTTCCCATTATCCTCAGCTGGTTATCAGCAAGCAGCAGCTGGAGGGTTACAGTGACTCATGTCTGTTCATATGATCAACACACATGTCCCACTCACACAGCACCAAGCACACATGCCCCCACATACACACACACACACAGCACCACACACACACACACACACACACACAGTCACTCACCCTGACTCCCAGTGGCCTCAGCAGGACCTGTAGTGCAGCACCAGGGGAACAAAATGGCACTCAAAGGGTTAAGGTAGGCCCTCTGCTGAATTATTTCTTCACTGTCATCATTTTCCATGCAAGACACAGGACAGACAACCATCAGGTACACACTTAACCCACTGACTGCCACAGGGTTGGGTATCAAGTTTAACCCCTCAGGGAGTGTGTTCAAACCCCTCACACTGTAAACTTGCATTCCCCTCCCACTTCTCCTCCTTCCCCAGCCTATTACTAACACTTTTCCACATTTATGTTAAGCCCCGCCCCTACTCGTGATTAAGCCCTGCCCACTTTTAACCCAGATTGCCCCATTTGTCTCTCCACATCAGCACCACATCAGTCCCCTCTAGGGACTCCACAAATCAATGTTCCCAGGTATGAATACACTTCCCACTGCTATTTAACTCTCACATGCCTCTCTTTACCTTAACCATTTGAGTGCCAGAGGGGTAACAACTCGTGTGTGTGTGTGTACATCTCTGTTACATCTCTGTTACATATGTGTGTCCATCTCCATTTCACATGGCCAAAGAGGGACACTTTACTTTTAGGTAATATTTTTGGGGGCGTGGCTGGTGGGCAGGGCATTAGTAAGAATTTTTAGGTTATTTCATGACCTATTACTGGCTATTTATGTAACTTAATAAATGATTTAGTGCAACACCAAAGTATTTTCTTTGCACAGACTAATGTATAAACACATATACTGAAGTTTATTGCTTTATTGCTGTAGAGCAAAGTAATACACACCACACAGTCAGGGCTGGTGCAAGGATTTTTGCCACCCTAGGCAAAACCTAATTTTGCCGCCCATTTCTCTCCGCCCCTTGTGTCCCACCCCTTTATACCCCGCCTACTTATACCCCACCTCTTTTCATGATTGTCCTCTCTCTGCCCCCTGGGCCAGTCTGCCCCCCACCAGCTCCAACTTGCCCTTATCGGCTGCACTACTTTGCCCCTTATCGGCTGCACTACTTTGCCCCTTATCGGCTGCACTACTTTGCCCCTTATCGGCTGCACTACTTTGCCCCCCCCCATCGGCTGCACTACTTTGCCCCCCCCCCATCGGCTGCACTACTTTGCCCA